>JAVSCE010013057.1:0-12252 GCA_032199065.1 Smutsia gigantea | reverse complement strand
AAATAGTATAGCTGAACAACATAGATAACATAGTGCCTTTTATTAGGAAGTACATAATCAGGGTTTGCTAATTTCTTTCATACCAAAAGCTAAAACCTTTCTCAGAATTAATTTGTACTGCAAGAGTGATTTGTATGTTGGTAATTTATATCAACACAAATTACTAATGCCTTTATCAAGTCAATAATATATGCAGTGTTTCTGTAGGAACTATTATATCATGTGATGTTAGCACCTCATATGATTTTAAATTATTTTTTAAAACAAACAGTATATGCATCAATCAAAACCTCTTCAAAAGACTACAGTGATTTTAATAAAAGGATGTTTTTCCAGCCTTTGCTGACCTGCTTGTTTGTTGTAGCTAGAGATCATTCTCCTGCCAAGATTCTCACACCATCTTCTTTCAGCATGAAGCAATGATAATTTTTTCTTGGAAGATAGAGCCAGTTATGGCTCCATTGACTCAGCATGTGAAAATTGATGTGATATGATTAGATTTTTTTCTTTGGTTGTGGTAATATATATACATGGAATATTTTTTCATTTTGTTCTCTGACTTCAAGTTGTCATTCTTGTGACAAATAGGAATAAAAAATAAGTTTTCTATTATTTGATGTGAGCATAATGCATATTAATAATTGTAGAAGTGACTTGAAAAAGATATTTTAATTTTCAAAATATTTGGGAGTATTTTTGACGAATAATCAAGAAGCATCTCTTTTTCCATTCAGATCTCTAAAGTAGTAAGTATGTACTATCTATAAGTCAGTGAATGAAAAGTTCAGATTTCTAAGAGACAAGATCTCAGTCAAAAGCATTGTTTTATTTTCTAATGAAGTTAACTTTATGTGAAAATCAGATATTACCAACTCTAGTTTCCAGCCCTTCTTAACTATTAGACTATTTCAGTGGTAAAAGCAAAACTTCAAGACGTATCTCACCCTATGACTCTCTCTCCTGCCTCTTAGGGCAGTTCTTAGAAGGAGATTTGTCCATGGCCAGCTCTGTGAAAAGGAACTAGTGACCTCCTCTCTCCCTTGAGGTGGCCTGTCTTCTTTTTACCCCAAACTGTTTGACAATGATGACATCTAATTTTACATTTTGGGGGGGATACCAGTCAAGATGTTTCCAGTCTTCACCAAAAAGATATTTTGAAGTATCAAACTAGAAGAGCTGCTGATGGCACACCACTGAACACAAAGAAATATCACATGCTGCTTCCATACATTTTATCCTGTGTGCTGGTATGACTGAAGCCTGCTCTCTAAGTAATAGTCTGGAAACTCTGTGTATTCACAGAGCCAGTAGGAAAAGAAAATCCCTATTCTAATTCCAAAATCTGAGGTCCATGTCAAAGGATATATTTTTGAAGATTTTCCCTAATAATTTTGTCAGAACTCTTAGTTAGCATGATTAAAGACAATGAGAGTTTATTTCTTCATCTATTCATTCAATAGATACTTAACACTTGCATAATATAAGAAAACTCAAATTTTTAAAGACTGAGGATAAAGGCTCTGCCCTCTATGAGCTCTGAGTATGGTACCATCATGACCTAAGTGTTTAAAAATATCATTTTACCTATTATGAGGCTTGTGTTTACATAGAGATCTACCAACTTTAGTCTCAGCTATTTTCTATGATCAATATTTGGATCACAATGTGGATTTTATTATCAAGACTTGCTATATGCTTTGTACCATGTATGGGGATACAGAGAAGAGAAATTTGTCACTATATTTCACAAATGTTCATAAAATAAATATTAAAAATTTTATATATATATATATATATGCATACATGTACCTATATAGTAAATTGTTTTATGATAAAACTATGTAACAGTGGGTTCGAAATCTACTAATTTAGCTGTTAAATCAAGAGTTTAAGGCAAGGTATCAGGGACAGATACAATTTTGGTTAGAATATGTAGCAGTTATCCAGCTGGATAATATGGTTGAGGGAATTCTGATTGAGGATAATTTTTTGTAGAGGTATAAAAAGCCAGAGAACTTTAATATATTATAATACAGCTAGAAAGAAGAGGGTTTTGGTGACATGGTGGAAAATAAGAATGCAGGTATAAGGTGCAGGTCATAGGAGACCTGTGTGAGAAACCAAGAGGTTTCTTTTGAAGGATTGTAACAGAGAGGGGAAAAACTGCCTTTTATTATGATGGGGATGATGATTGCTAAGTGGCAAAAGTGGTGACAGGGGACAGTTAGGAAAAGCATTACTGTAACTCAGGGAAGTTATGAGGCCTTAAATAAGGCAATAACAAAGGGGATACCAGGGTGTAGATAGCTCTAAGTTCTCTAAGATTCAAGGCATAGTGACATATATTTGTCTCTCTTACCCCATTTCCTCACTTGTGCTTCTTGGAATCAGTTCCCAATTAAACCACCGGCAACCAAGTCTTTTGTCTCAGAATCTGATTTTGAGGAAACCCACAGGAGCTCTCTTGTCATTCTTCATATTTCGAACATCTTCTCCCTCCAAGAATCAACTATTGATGTCATTTCAATTTCACACAGTAAAGTTAGGGTAATGCCACTGATACATGTACATGTACTATACATATTCACCAACCTACTTGCCTTTTAAACCATGTACTCTTGTTTTTCTTCCATTACAAAGGATGGGCTCTGCCATGGAGATAGGAATATCTAGTGTCAGCTCCCCCATTTAACCACAGGAACTCACTTTCTATTGTCTATTAAGGACTTTGCTCTTGCAATTATCTCCTACTCTTTATGCACCATTATTTTCAATTATCTGTATTATCGTTACTGTTAAAGCATCTGTGTTAGTTTTCATGTAGTGGGAACAAAAGAAAACTTTCCTTGACTTTGCATCCTCTTCACCTAAGCGTCCCTTTCCTCCATCCCCCTTTATAGAATACATCTCCAGAGTGTTATCTCTGCTTGCTCTATATCCTCCCTTCCATTTACTCTTGAACACACTGCTACCACACTTGGATTCCCACTATGCTAGTGAAATCACTTCTATTAAAATTATCCAATGACATCCACATGACTAAAGTCAAAGGAGAATTTTAAGTTCTCATCCCATTCAAGCATTCAACAGCACCTGACACTTAATCACTCTTTTTCTTCAGGTAACCTACTAATATTTGACATTGTTTTGGTATATATTTATATGATTTCTGTTCTCCCACTAGAAAGTAAGCTCCATGAGGGCAAGAATTATGAACTTTTTTTTTAGTTTACTATTTAATCCCTAGTGCTTAGGACAGAATCTGCTACCATTACTGAATAAATGCTAAACAATTGAGTGAATCTATATAATGGTAATGGTATAAAAACCTACAAGAATGGTAACTCTGGTTACTTCATGATATTCCAGAAAAGGCTACCCTGTCATTAGATATTAAAATCAGATGTGGGAAAATGATGCTTCCCTAATCTTCAAGCAAACTAAATTTCCTTAAATACTGAACAAAGCATCGGATGCTTTTCAGAATCAGAAATTGCAAAAGGAAAAGCATTTTAAAGGACATTTAAGATTTGGTGTTCCTGATGTGGGAGATTAATGTGACTGCTAATGTATCCTAGTAGAAAATTTAAACTTGATAAAGGGGGACATATTACTAAGGTCACTTCATCTTCTTCTTCATCATCATCATCATCACAAGTTGATGAGGCTAGAAAGAATAACCTGCATCATGAACCCACCTATGTAAAGGCTCCATCAGAATAGGCTGATTAATAGCATTGCTACAAAAGAAAGCAAGCAAAACTAAATGTTTACTTTTCAAATGTGTTTAAATTTACTGTCAAAATTGCTTTAGTGGCTGACTGATTTCTACAAGATTCAAGGAATAGCAGCATAGATTCATTTGCCTGTCTTCCAAAATATTTATTCAGCAAGTGTGCATTTTTTTTAAGTTAGTAAAAAGGATAAACTGTCAACTTATATGGAATGTTCATAATTTGAAGTCAACAGGCATTTGGAAGTCTGCCAAAGTTCCTAGCTGTAATTTGAAGAAAACCAAGAAGCAAGAAAGCAAATGCATGTCTTATCAAGTCTTGGCAAAATTTGTCCCATAATTTTCATTTCTCTCAGTCAGCTGCTAAAGGCACTCATTTTCATCTCTTTGATTACATGCTGTAGTGAGTGATTACTGGATTTAATCATTCTTTTTAATGGAATATTGTCATTTGTTTTTCTATGATTACCTTAAAATACCACATATCACCTATTAGTTTTCTTTTCCCAAATTGTCAGATCCCTTATTTATTTCCAGGTTCTCCTCTATATGTTCCAACTCCAACCCCCAAGCCCCTCATTTCTGCTAAACCACTCAGGTTGCCCAAATAATCTCACGGTCAGCATTCCCTTACCATTTGCTTAAGCTGATGTTAAATTCAGCTTGGGCCATAAAACCTTCCATTAATTTATAGGAAGCAATAGTAAGATACATATCTTTCTTAAAGCAACTCATAAGCTTTACTACTATTTAACATTTTTAAATTTAAAAATAGTGAAAGGAAAAAAATTATGTTCTTTCTCCCTGATGCTGAGATTTTGTTTTTCTATTCACAATCATAACAATAGCTCACATTTCTTTCTTTCTTTTTTTTCTGTTAGAGGGATCTATAAAGTTCTGTTAAATAAAATTGGTATCATTTCCTTTTTCAGAAGAAACTACAGGTCTTTAAGGAGAATAGAACAAAAACCCTTTTAATTACTAAAACTACAGTCTTTCCATCAGACCATATTAATTTTCTTTGAATCATTGAAACTATTATTATTTGATATTTCCTGAGACTGTGTAGTATACATGATATTAGAAGGCTTTTTATGATATATTTATTGTTAGAGTTTTATTGTTAAACATTTCTTTTTAAAAGTCTCACCTAAATGTTAAATATTCATATGTTGATAGCATTTTCTTTGTAATTATAAAAATTATATCCTGAATAAATTTGAGGCTTACTGAGACTTTAATATTGCATGGCTTTGCAGCCTCCAGTTAAATTCAAATATCTAATAACTGTGCCTCATTTCTGAATTGAACTCTTTCACTGATATTTGTAGAGCAAATATCATTTTATAGAAAATGCAAACTTAAAGCACATTTAGCTGTTATAATGAAAACCTCTACATGGCCTGTAATATAAATAAAGTTTTTATAATACCTTATAGGGTTTAAGACTCATTTATAGATTGTTCTGCCTCCCATAGTCAAACTTGATTCTGTATAAAAACAAAACAAAACAAAATGAACAAAATAGCAGTAGACTCATAGACACTGAGAAATGACTGGTGGTTACCATGGGAGAGGGGTTGGGATGGGCGGGTGATGAGGTTGAGGGAGATAAGGGGGCACAACAATTCTCAATCATAAGATGGTCTTGGAGATGGTAGTACTGGATGGAGAATATAGCCAGTGATTCTGTAACATCTTTCTATGTTGATGGACAGTAACTACACTAGTGGGGGGTGTGGATTTAATAATATGGGTAACTGATGAACCACTGAATTATATACTTGCAACCAATATAAGATTGAATATCAGCTATACTTCAATAAAAGAATTGATTCTCATAGCAGTGCTAATTGGTGAGTAAGCAAATATCATCAAAGTTTTGAACATGAACTGACTGAATTTCTGAAAGGTTAGATAACTTGCCTAAGCTTACAGAGCAGTCATGAAAACACGAAAAATTAAAACCAAATTTCTGACCCATAAACCCAATGATTTTTCTATCACATAACTAACTTTGAAGTACTGGATGGGATTTCCGTGTTAATTAATTAATCTGGTATCTCTAGCTTCATAGATGAGTCATGTGGATCCAGATGAGATAGATGTCTTGCTCTTTCCCTCTCTCAGCCTCCCCATATATTAAAATAAATCATTTGAAAGCTTGTTTTTTTCCCTATTTGCATATTATTTCTTAATGTTCATCAGGTTTTTTAAAACTGATTTTTCATACTTTTGACTCAATATTAAATTCTTACTTTATTTTCCCCTTCCAATTTCCCTTCTTCGTTGTCATCATTGTCTTCCTGTTCCTCTTCTACCATACATCATAAAGCTCTTTTTTTATTGGGATCTGGTTAATCTTTGCTACCTGAAATATGAGGTGTATCTGTTTGTCTTATTAATTCTGTTAAGCCTGAATTGTTTCTTTAACTTATTAAACCAGTTTTAATTTGGTGAAGAAAAAAATAGTATTTTTAAAAAAAGAAAAATGAAATCGCAACATTTTGTTTTAATGAATGAAAGTTTTTTTTAATATAATTTATTTTATTATCATTAATCTACAATTACATGTGCAATATTATGGTTATTAAACTACCCCTTCATCAGGTCCCCCCCCACCAACCTTATTACAGTGACTGTCCATCAGCGTAGTGAGATGCTATAGAATCACTACTTGTCTTCTCTGAGTTGTACAGCCCTCCCCGTGCCCCCCAACATTACGTCTGCTAATCCTAATGCCCCTTTTTCCCTCTTTCCCTCCCTTCCCACCCATTTTCCCCAGTCCCTTTCCCTTTGGTAACTATTAGTCCATTCTTGGGTTCTGTCAGCCAGCTGCTGTTTTGTTCCTTCAGTTTATTCTTTGTTCTTACACTCCACATATGAGTGAAATCATTTGGTACTTGTCTTTTTCGGCTTGGCTTATTTCACTGAGCATAATACTCTCTAGCTCCATCCATGTTGTTGCAAATGGTAGGATTTGTTTTCTTCTTATGGCTGAATAATATTCCATTGTGTATATGTACCACCTCTTCTTTATCCATTCATCTACTGATGAACACTTAGGTTGCTTCCATTTCTTGGCTATTGTAAATAGTGCTGCAATAAACATAGGGGTGCATCTGTCCTTTTCAAATTGGGCTGCTGCATTCTTAGGGTAAATTCATAGGAGTGGAAGTCCTGGGTCAAATGGTATTTCTATTTTGAGTTTTTTGAGGAACCTCCATACTGCTTTCCACAATGGTTGAACTAATTTGCAGTCCCACCAGCAGTGTAGAAGGGTTCCCTTTTCTCCACATCCTCGCCAACATTTGTTGTTGTTTGTGTTTTGGATGTTGGCCATCCTCTGATATCTCATTGTGGTTTTAATCTGCATTTCTCTGATGATTAGCGATGTGAGCATCTTTTGATGTGCCTGTGGGCCACCTGAATTGCTTCTTTAGAGAAGTGTCTATTCATGTCCTCTGCCCATTTCTTAATTGGATTATTTGCTTTTTGTTTGTTAAGGTGCATGAGTTCTTTATATATGTTGGTTGGATGTCAACCCTTTATAAGATACATCATTTATGAATATATTCTCCCAAACTGTAGGATGTCTTTTTGTTCTACTGATGGTGTCCTTTGCTGTACAGAAGCTTTTCAGCTTGATATAGTCCCACTTGTTAATTTTTGCTTTTGTTTCCCTTGCCCGGGGAGATATGTTCATGAAGAAGTGCTCATGTTTATGTCCAAGAGATTTTTGCCTATGTTTTTTTCTAAGAGTTTTATGGTTTCATGACTTACATTCAGGTCTTTGATCCACCTTGAGTTTACCTTTGTGTATGGGACTAGACAGTAGTCCAGTTTCATTCTCTTACATGTACCTGTCCAGTTTTTCAAACACCAGCTGCTGAAGAGGCTGTCATCTCCCCATTGTTTATCCAAGGCTCCTTTATCAAATATTAATTGACTGTATATGTTTGGGTTAATGTTTGGATTTTCTATTCTGTTCCACTGGTCTGTGGGTCTGTTTTTGTGCCAGTACCAAATGGTCTTGATTACTGTGGCTTTGTAGTAGAGCTTGAAGTCGGGGAGCGTAACTCCCCCTGTTTTATTCCTCCTTCTCAGGATTGCTTTGGCTATTCGGGGTCTTTTGTGGTTCCATATGAATTTTAGAATCATTTGCTCCAGTTCATTGAAGAAAGCTGCTGGTAGTTTGATAGGGATTGCATTGAATCTGTAGATTGCTTTAGGTAGTATAGCCATTTTGACAATATTTATTCTTCCTAGCCAAGAGCATGGGATGCATTTCCATTTGTTAGTGTCCTCTTTAATTTCTCTTAGGAGTGTCTTGTAGTTTTCAGAGTATAGGTCTTTCACTTCCTTCATTAGGTTTGTTCCTAGGTATTTTATTCTTTTTGATGCAATTGTGAATGAAATTGTTTTTCTGATTTCTCTTTCTGTTAGTTCATCATTAGTGTATAGGAAAGCAACAGATTTCTGTGTGTTAATTTTGTATCCTGCAACTTTGCTGAATTCAGATATTAGTTCTAGTAGTTTTGGAATGGAGTCTTTAGGGTTTTTTATGTACAGTATCATGTCATCTGCAAATAGTGACAATTTGACTTCTTCTTTACCAATCTGGATGCCTTGTATGTCTTTGTTTTGTCTGATTGCTGTGGCTAGGACCTCCAGTACTGTGTTGAATAACAGAGGAGAGAGTGGGCATCCCTGTCTTGTTCCCGATCTTAGATGAAAAGCTTTCAGCTTCTCGCCGTTAAGTATGATGTTAGCTGTGGGTTTGTCATATATGGCCTTTATGATGTTGAGGTACTTGCCGTCTATACCCATTTTGTTGAGAGGTTTAATCATGAATGGATGCTGAATTTTGTCAAATGCTTTTTCAGCATCTATGGAGATGATCATGTGGTTTTTGTTCTTCTTTTTGTTGATGTGGTGGATGATGTTGATGGATTTTCGAATGTTGTACCATCCTTGTATCCCTGGGATGAATCCCACTTGATCATGGTGTATGATCCTCTTGATGTATTTTTGAATTCGGTTTGCTAATATTTTGTTGAGTATTTTTGCATCTACGTTCATCAGGGATATTGGTCTGTAATTTTCTTTTTTGGTGAGGTCTTTGCCCGGTTTTGGTATTAGAGTGATGCTGGCTTCATAGAATGAGTTTGGAAGTATTCCCTCCTCTTCTATTTTTGGAAAACTTTAAGGAGAATCGGTGTTATTTCTTCTCTATATGTCTGGTAGAATTCAGAGGTGAATCCATCAGGCCCAGGGGTTTTGTTCTTGGGTAGTTTTTTGATTACCGATTCAATTTCGTCGCTGGTGATTGGTCTGTTTAGTTTTTCTGTTTCTTGCTTGGTCAGTCTTGAAAGGTATTTTTCTAAGAAATTGTCCATTTCTTCTATGTTTTCCAGCTTGTTAGCATATAGATTCTCATAATATTCTCTTATGATTCTTTGTATTTCTGTGGGGTCCGTCGTGATTTTCCTTTCTCATTTCTGATTGTGTTTATGTGTGTAGATTCTCTTTTTCTCTTAATGAGTCTGGCTAGGGGTTTATCTATTTTGTTAATTTTTTCAAAGAACCAGCTCTTGGTTTCATTGATTTTTTCTATTGTTTTATTCTTCTCAATTTTATTTATTTCTTCTCTAATCTTTATTATGTCCCTTCTTCTGGTGACTTTGGGCCTCATTTGTTCTTCTTTTTCCAATTTCAGTAATTGTGTCTTTAGACTATTCATTTGGGAATGTTCTTCCCTCTTTAAATAGGCCTGGATTGCAATATACTTTCCTCTTAGAACTGCCTTTGCTGCGTCCCACAAAAGTTGTGGCTTTGTGTTGTTGTTGTCATTAGTCTCCATATATTCTTTGATTTCTGTTTTGATTTGGTCGTTAACCATTGATTAATTAGGAGAGTGTTGTTAAGTCTCCATGTATTTGTGAGCCTTTTTGATTTCTTTCTAAAATTTATTTCTAGTTTTATACCTTGGTGATCTGAGAAGTTGGTAGGATTTCAATATTTTTGAAATTACTGAGGTTCTTTTTGTGGCCTAGTATGTGGTCTATTATGGAAAATGTTCCATGTGCCCTTCAGAAGAATGTGTATCCTGTTGCTTTTGGGTGTAGAGTTCTGTAGATGTCTGTTAGGTCCATCTGTTCTAGTGTGTTGTTCAGTGTCTCTGTGTCTTTACTTATTTTCTGTCTGGTTGATCTGTCCTCTGGAGTGAGTGGTGTGTTGAAGTCTCCTAAGATGAATGCATTGCTATCTATTTCCTCCTTTAATTCTGTTAGTATTTGTCTCACATATGCTGGCGCTCCTGTTTTGGGTGCATATATATTTATAATGGTTATATCTTCTTGTTGGACTGACCCCTTTATCATTATGTAGTGTCCTTCTTTATCTTTTGCTACTTTATTCGTTTTGAAGTCTATTTTGTCTGATACAAATACTGCAACACCTGCTTTTTTCTCTTTGTTGTTTGCATGAAATATCTTTTTCCATCCCTTCACTTTTAGTCTGTGTATATCTTTGGATTTGAGGTGAGTTTCTTGTAGGCAGCATATAGATGGGTCTTGTTTTTTTATCCATTCTGTTACTCTGTGTCTTTTGATTGGTGCCTTCAGTCCATTTACATTTAGGGTGATTATTGATAGGTATGTACTTATTGCCATTGCTGGCTTTAGATTCGTGGTTACCAAGGGTTCACGGGTTGCTTCTTTACTATCTAACAATCTAACTTAACTTTCTTGTTAAGTAATTGTAAACACTGTCTGATGTTTCTTTCTTTCTCTCCCTTCTTATTCCTCCTCCTCCATTCTTTATATACTAGGTGTTTTATTCTTTGCCTTTAGTTAGTATTTGGATGGTCTGCTTTCTTTGCTATGATTTTTTTTTCTCTGGTGACATCTTTTTAGCCTTAGGAGTGCTTCCCTCTAGAGCAGTCCATTTAAGATATCCTGTAGTGGTGGTTTATGAGAGGCAAACTCTCTCAACTTTCATTTGTCTGGACATTGTTTAATCCCTCCATCATATTTAAATGATAATCGTGCTGGATACAATATTCTTGGTTCGAGGCCCTTCTGTTTCATAACGTTAAATATATCATGCCGTTCTCTTCTGGCCTGTAAGGTTTCTGTTGAGAAGTCTGATGATAGTCTGATGGGTTTTCCTTTGTAGGTGATGTTTGTTCTCTCTCTAGCTGCCTTTAATACCCTGTCTTTATCTTTGATCTTTGCCATCTTAATTATTATGTTTCTTGGTGTTGTCTTCCTTGGGTCCCTTGTGTTGGGAGATCTGTGGGCTTCGGTGGACTGTGAGACTATTTCCTTCCCCAGCGAGGGAAAGTTTTTAGCAATTATTTCTTCAGACACTTTCTATCCCTTTTTCTCTCTCTTCTTCCACTGGTACTCGTATAATACAAATATTGTTTCGTTTGGATTGGTCACGCAGTTCTCTTAATATTCTTTCATTCCTAGAAATCCTTTTCTCTCTCTCTGCCCCAGCTTCTCTGTATTCCTGTTCTCTGATTTCTATTCCGTTAACAGTTTCTTGCATCTCATCCAGTCTGCTGTTAAGCCCGTCGATCGCTTGTCTGATTTCTGTATTGTCTTTCCTCACTTCCCTCACTTCCCCCCTCAGCTCTTGCACATTTCTCTGTAGGTCCATCAGCATGGTTATGACTTTTATTCTGAATTCTTTTTCAGGATGACTGTGCATTTCCATCCCTTCAGGCTCCCTCTCTGGGGTTGTCTGGTTGATTTCGGTCTGAACCATATTTCTCTGTCTTTTCATGGCTATATAATTGGTCACTGGTAGTTGCCACGTGTGTCAGCTGGGCTCTTTAAGACTTTAAAAAGGGAAAAAAAAAGAGAAAAAAAAGAAAAAAAGAAAGAAAAGAAAAAACAAAAAAACAAAACAACAACAAAAAAAATGCGCACCGGACATAGATTCTGTGGGAATGCTCTAGGTGGCGCTATTGCCCCACTATTCCACAGCTGTGACCGTGCCGCTCCGCAGGGCCCTTTATCGCTCTGGCAGGGGTGGGAACGAATAGGAGGCTGCTGATCTCAGTGAGAAGTGTTAAGTATGGCTACGCTTCCTCAGTCGCCAGCTAAGGCTTCTGAAACTCCCCAGGACTCCCAGCCTGCTGGGCTGAGTGTGCTGGGGCGATCCGGCTCCTCCGCTGGGCTCCTGTCTCTTTAAGACCGCTGAAGAAAGCATGCGCTTTTTTTTTTTTTTTCCTTCCCGGGAGCCGGCTGCAAGCACCCTGGAGCGTTCCCCGCTCAGATCCTGCCCCTCTGTCTCTCCAATCTCCGCTGCACTGCGCAATGTGGGTCAGTGCTCCCCGCGCAGATCCCCGGGGCTGGCTACTTCGCGGGGTGCACTTCCACTCCCTCCCGTCTCTGAATCCTCTCCTCCCGCCGGTGCGCTGGGGTGGGGGAGGGCTCGGGTCCCGCCGGGTCGCGGCTCCGTATCTTACCCGCCTCTTGGGGTGCCGAGTCCTCTCGGGTGTAGCT
>JAVSCE010013056.1:0-44350 GCA_032199065.1 Smutsia gigantea | reverse complement strand
ATGACACAAACAAACCCTTTGCCCCACACCTTAATATGATCTTTATACCACTGTGAAGAACCTATTGGAGATCACCATACAGGAACTGCTGTCGTTTTAGAAAAAGAAATATTGTCAGAAAAATGTACTTACATAGCTGATCGTCCGTCTCCTTTTAAAAGATCAAAATTAAGAATATGTAAAGCATGCATTAATCTTTGATTAGCTGTTAGTTTTATCATATCAGGGAGTAATCCCCCTTTTTGTTTAATAAGTAATGCTTAAGAGTAAGGTGATGACATTCAACTAAAGCTTGGCCTGTAGAATTATAAGGAATACCTGTTTTATGAGTAATGTTATAAAGCTGAAAAAATTTTTTCAGTGTAAAGGAAAGATAAACTGGAGCATTATCAGCTTTTATGGTAGCAGGAATGCCCAGTACCACAAAGGCTTGTAAGAGATGAGTAATGACATGATGAGATCATTCTCCTGTTAAAGCTGTGGCCCATGAAGCAGAAGAATATGTATCTATGGAAACATGAACATGTTTAAGAGTTCCAAATTCAGGAACAATGGTAACTTCCATTTGGCATAAGGCGTTTGGACATGTTCCCCTGGGAACAATTCCAGCCTGTAAATAAGGAGAAATAATTTGAGAACAGGTCGGACAAGAATTCAGGATATGTTGAGCTTCAGAGGCTGAAAGAGAAAAATGCTTTTGTAAAGTAAAAGAAGGAGCATGAGTCAGGTCATGATAGCGTTGAGCTGGTGAGTAATGAACTAAAGAATCAAGTTTGTCTACTTTATCATTATAGTATGATAAAGGACCTGGTAAATTAGAATGTGATCATATGTGAGTGATAAAAAAGGGATGCAAATGCTGATGGATGCACACCTGTAATTGAGAAAATAAAGTGTTATTAGGGGAGTGTGTAGTTCCTAATGTAACAGTTTCTAAAAGAGGAACAGAGAAGGCAGCATAAGCAGAGTCAGTAACAATATTGAGAGGACTTGGAAAATCTTGCAGAGCTTGCAATACAGCATATAACTTATTTTGTTGTGCAGAAGTAAAAGACGTATGAAAAATTTTTGATAAACCAGAACAAGTTGTATAGGCTGCTTTAAAAGATTTTGTACCATCTGTTAAACAAGTGATAGCATGTATTAGTGGATTGTATGAAGTCTTTTGTGGAAGAATCCACTGATGACACTGAAAAAAGGAAAACAACTTACTCTTAGGGTAATGACAGTCAACACTTCCTAAATAATCAGAGAGTGCAATTTGCCAATGAGTGTTTTCCTGAAGAACTTGTGTAATATTTTGTTTTGATAATGGAAGAATAATGGAGTGAAGATCTTGGCCAATCATCTCTATTAGTCTCTGTCGTCCTTTGAGGATAACGGAGGCTACTTTGTTAATGTAAGGTTGCAACGAGGGTTTAGTTTGATACTGTAAAAATATCCATTCTAACCAACCGTCACAATGACAGAGCAATCCTGTGGGAGAATGGGGAGTAAAGTAAATTAATAAAAGCAAGGGTTTATGTAAATCTATTTTTGATAATTGAGCCTTTTGAATGTGTTGTTCTATCCATCTGAGTTCTTCCTCAGCTTTTGAGGTTAAATTTCTTGGACTATTAAGATCTGGGGGTCCTTTCAAAATATCAAAAATGTTTATAAGTAGGAATTTATAAGTAGGAATACCTAGTAATGGTTGAATCCAATTAATATCTCCTAAAAGCTTTTGAAAATCAATTAAAGTTTTAAGATGATCTCTCCTTATTTGAATTTTCTGAGGAATTATTGAATTTTCTTGAATTTTATTCCCTAAATAATTCATTGGGTATTGTATTTGTATTTCATCAGGAGCTATTTGTAAGCCCCATTGTTTTAATTCAGTTTCAGTCTCGTTGAGAATGGCAATAAGAGATAGATGTTTAAGTAAAGCTATAAGAATATCATCCATATAATGAACGATATAAGCTGAAGGCCATTTCTCACGTATAGGCTGAAAAGCTCTTTGCACATAATTTTGACAAATTGTAGGGCTGTTTAACATTCCTTGAGGAAGTACTTTCCACTGGAATCTCTCTGAAGGAGCCTGCAGATTTAAGGAAGAGACAGTAAAAGCAAACTTTTCTCTGTCCGTTATGGCTAGAGGAATTGTAAAAAATCAATCTTTAAGATCAATGATAGCTATATCCCAGTCTTTTGGAATCATAGCCGGAGAAGGGAGGCCTTGTTGTAAAGGTCCCATAGGTTTAAGAACTGCATTAATTTGTCTTAAATCATGCAAGAGTCTCCAATTTCCTGACTTCTTCTTTATGACAAATACAGGGGAATTCCACGGGCTCATGGAAAACTCTAATCTATCTAACTGAAGTTGTTCCTGAACTAATGTGTGTAGGGCTGTCAGCTTTTCTTTATTGAGGGGCAGGTACAAGCCAGCAAATCCCAATCATGAGGAACCATCCTTTCTTGTTCTGCCAAGCCCTTCAAAAGACCCACTACATACGGCGAGTTAGTGCCATAAGTAGAGAGGGCTTGTTTAAAATCTCTTAATGTTTTATAAGGAATGGGCGCATAAAGCACTCTAACTCCCCCTTGTGGGAATTCGGGATCTTCATTAGGTCCAAAAGGAGTTAATGTGACAGTTGTCACTAAAGGCGTTAAATAAGCATCTAGACCACCTTCCCTTTGGGCTTTACGTATTACTGCTGCAAAGGCAGATGCACTTGGAGCAGAAACAGAAGCTTTTCCATGACAAGAGGGCTGAGAAGGGGTCTCATCCTCAGTGTCTGAAGAGGAGGACGAGGAGGATGATGAGGAGTCAGAAGTATGTGGTGTTCACTTGATTCCACCACATCGTCTAGCACTTCTATCTCTTGCTCTTGTGTGTCCGATCTAGTATCAGAGAGTGAGGCTGTCTGCAATGGCTGCAGAGCGAGAGTGATCAGATTACACAAAGACCAGACAGGCACAGGAATAACATTGCCTTGTCTGTGAACTTTCTTAAAACCTCTTAACACATTATTCCAATCGGCCTGTTTAAGAGTTCCATGTGGAGGCAACCAATTACAATATTTTTTAATATATTTATGGAGTTGAGCAAAGTCTCTTTTAGAAGTTTTCACTCCTGATGTTTTTAGGAGGGCATGGAGTAATTTTAAATAATCCTCTGTCTTAGCAACTTTAGATTCGTTCTGGCCCATTATAGTGTCCCTGGCGTCTCAATCCTGTCCCTACGTGTGCTTTCCCGGGAATTTTTACCAGATCGACGACCTTTGGAGCTTCCCCGCTCTGAGTTTCAAGGGTACCTGTTTGGGCGCCACTTGTCGGCTCCCTCCCTGCTTCTGACCCGCAGATTGAGGAGGTGACACGATGAGATATCAAAGACCTGAAAGGACCAGCCAGGGGACTCAAGGCGTAACAGCTCAAGAGTGATGCTGAGAAAGCCCCTCTCACATTTATTGATCAAATGGTTGCTAACAACAATAGAATTCTGCATAGGGAACTCAATACACTATCATTAATCAATTCCAAGCTTAAATCTCAACAGTCTCCAATCTTCCGGAGAGTAACGAACAAGTTTTAACATAGCAAACAAGTTCTTACATGGTGAACAATGCAACAGCAGTCATACCACAGAAACTGATTCGGTTACTATAAACAATCAAATCAACTGTGATTATTCATATGATTTTTATACTTAAATTATAAGTGAGTCCCACAGAGGTGAAGGTAAGAGAGCTTCTGAAGACTGAGCTAGCATTGTTGGGAGGCACTGTAGCAGAGGAAGCACTTGGGGGAGTGGAGAGAAAGGTGCCATCATCTCCAGAAATGGAGGAGCTGGGGAAGGATGAAGGGGTGGTGACAGAGGCAGTGGCCCCTCCTGTATTGAAAGCATGCTCAGTGGTTGTAAAGAAAATAAAGACCCAGCAGCTGAAAGTTCCCCAAGGAGAGGAGCAGTGCCCTCCCCAGGTCGTGGAGCACTCTATGGTCCACTCCTATACTCAAGCAGAGCTGGTGGCTGTGGGACTTAGCGGTAATGGAATTGTTCTGTCTGGATCACAGATGGGAAAGCTGTCTTCTCTGACAGTGCAGCATGCCTTGAGGAAGCAATTACAAAATGCGAGATGACTCACAAGAAGAATGTAAGGGGCCCCATGAAGGTTAGGAGGACCCAGGTGTGGGTTGATTTAATATGGGTAGGAGTAGATGGAAAGAAATTAGACGGGAAGCCAAATAGGATCTTACTGGAGCTACGGTAACAACTGAAACCAGTGCTGCTGCTCAAGACATTAAGACTAAAGAGGCAGAGGTCAGAGACAGAGCCATGAGTCCAGCCTGTGTGTCTGCAAGACTTTTTGCTGGAAAGGTTGGAGAACAATGTTCAAGCTTCCTTTCACAGGGACCACTGCAGAGCACTGAGGGCACATAGATTGAGAGAAGAGAATCCGGGAGGGGTGGAGTGTGGATAAAATGAGAGTTCCTGTGGCGAGGATTCTCACCTGGCTCTGGTTGACTAGCTCACTGCACACCTGTAGGAAATACATGGCTGTTGACTCTATATAAAGAGCTCTGCCCTCTACTCTGGGTGTGACATGGTGGCATGTCTGCAAGGCTGCAGGAGAGCAGAACAGAGGCCCAGTGGATGGCTGTGTGGGATGACTGTGCAAAGAGGCCCAGAGGACGGTGTGTCAGGTGACTGTGCAGAGAGGCCCAGAGGAGAGCTGTGTGGACAGAGGGGCCCAGAGGAGAGCTGTGCAGACAGAGGGTCCCAGAGGATGCAGCACTGAAGACAGAGGGGCCCAGAGGCAGAGACTGGCTTGCTGCATGCAGAATCACTCTGAGTGAACGGGATTTTAGTGACTGACCTGCCACCATGGAAAAAAGTTGGGTATAACCCTTTCACCTCAAGAACATTTTGTTGTCAATTTCTTTGGTCACATTGAATCCATAGCATACTTGCCCAGGGCTGAAACCCATTGGCAAGACACAGATGCTACACTGATGTATGAGATCCCATCTCTGCTCAGCTAATAAATTCCAGAAATTCTGTCCTTCCCCATGCTAGGCCCAATCAGCAGGGAAACATGTTGCTTTTTATTTCATCTTACCATAACAAAACAAAAACCCCTTCACCCCACTTCTCTTTCCAGCTGCTGTTGCATTCCTCTCCCTCCCTTTATAGGAAAATTCTTTGGAAGAGTTATGCACAGTCCTTTCACTTAATTCCTCTACTCAAATTCCATTTTTTGTTTCTTTCATTTTTTAAAGTTTTATATTGAAATAAAATGTGCACAAATCTTGCAGGAATTATGCAAATAACTCCCATATACCTTTCAGCCATATTCATGTAATCCAATTCTCTCTTGGTTCCATATCAGTCCACAGTTTTTCCTATAATCACACGACTTTACTCTTGTTAAGGTCATTAATGGAACTGCATCCTGTTAGATTCCCTTTAACACACAACCTTGAACTGCCTCTGGGAGCAGCGGCTCCTTATCACTTACAGCTATCGTCTACAGCAGTTTCTAAGTCCCTCACAGCAGTTTCTAAGTTTCCTATCATCTGCAATAGTTTCTGTTTCTCAGAAGTCACAAGGCCACCATCCTGCTCATCAAGGCCCTAAATACCTATATAAACAGCTCCCCCCTTGCTGCCACTGCTGCTCTCTCTCTTTCGAGACAGCCATTCTGTCTGTTTATCTTACAGGGAATAATACCACACTGACAGAGTTCTCATGTCCTTCTTTGCAAGCAAGTGAGCTGGGTAGCTAAAAGAACCCTTTCATTGGTGTTTCTGCCTGGTTTAGGATCTCCCGGTCGCCTGCTTTTCCCTAGGAATCCAAGCTGCACCGGGAATCCAATAGCGCCCAGCCCCTCAAGACATGGGGGCTCCTCAGCCTCCTCCATCTCCCTGTATGCCTCTCCAGCATCCACCACCTGTGCCAAAGGAGTGGTGAGTCACCCTCCCTCATCAAGTGACTAAAACGCCTCTGTGAGTGACTGAGGGCTGACCATTGAGTGTCTGGCACCCTTGTGGCCTCACTGCAGGTGGGGTACTGCCCCCAGCCACAGCCTTCATGGCCATGGCTGTGCCAATAAGTCACTTCCAGTCCAGTCTCTCTCATTCACAGCAGGCGAGAGACTTGCCCCCAGTCCAATTTCTCTCATCCCCAGCAGGCGAGAGGCCACTCCCACCGTGACTCTTCCGCTTCCAGCAGGCTCCATACTTTTGTACTTGCCACCCAGGGTGGCGCCGAAAAGTCCTAGTGCTAGGCACCTGCTGGCACGCTTGCCTGGGGCAAGCTCACCTCTCCAGTGAGAGAGGTGATGACCCTTCACTTGGAGTCTGGCTTCTCTCTGAGTTCTAAGCCCCATAGGCTTGCCTGGGGTGTGCTACAGAAACTCAACTGTAAGAGTCATGATGGGAGTGCCCCCTCCATCCCTGCCAATTCCCCGCTCAGCTGCCTCCAAAGTAATTTCAAAACTTTTCCTCTACATCCAGATCTAAAACCCTCCAAGCTAATTCGGCTCTGCAGCCAGATTTGGCCCCAATATCCTTTAGACAATAAAACAATTTGGCCTCAATATGGGTCCTTAGACCCTAAAGTCCTTCAAGATCTTCACAACTTCTGTGAGCGTTCAGGCAAATGGAAGGAAATTCCCTATGTTCAAGCTTTCTTCTATCTTCAAACTAAGCCTTCTCCCTGTATCTCTTGTCACCACAAACATGTCCGTGCCGTCCTTTCAAGCTCTCCAAGTGCTCTCTCTTCCTCCCTAGACCCAAATCCTGCAGATGAAACCACCCTTATTGCTCAGCAGGTGAAGGCTCAGCCACCCCAAGTGTGCTGCCTGCCTCCACCACTCCAGCCCTCCCTTCTTCTCCTTCCACAGCCTCCATACCACCTCCCCCACTTTCTCCTCACCCCGACCACTGTTCAGTCCTCTTGCCTCCCAGTCCACCCACCACTCACAGACGCACAAAAACTCACCTCTTAGCCCCACTGAGAAAAGTCCAAAATGAAGACAAAAACCTTTCAGCCTTCCTAGACAGGCTCACGCAAGCCCTCTTACAGTATACTAATCTAAATCCAGAAACCCCCTACCAAAACTCTGTGTTAAACATTAAGCTCTAGGGTCATTATTCAATAACATCAGTTAATGTTCCCCAGACAAAGAAGAGTAGCCCATGTTTTTATTATGCTAAACATTTGTAAGATTCACTTTAGCATGCTAAAAGGCCCAGGCCTATGTGCTGTATTTCCTCTTTCAGACCTGATAGGGTAGTCTTGCGAACTGGGCAACTAATTTAGCATGCAGACCCAGCTGTAAACAACATAGTAAAAGGCAGGAAAGATTCCACCTTAAAGATAAGATTGCATTTTAACACCCAGGAATTTAGAAAGCAAGATTCTTCACTTTCTCTTTACCAAATAGACAATACCTCAGCCCACCTTGGAGGCTGTGCAGGCCACCTTTTGATATGCTGCTAGACCAAGATGCCAGTATCCCAGAGACAGATTTATCTTCTGCAGTACAGCCTGGCTTTAAATGACTGGTGTTAAAATTCTACTTGCATTTCATTTCCAGCCACCTAGACACACACAGTCCCTATCAGTTCAGAGCCTTCCTCAGCCCTGTTAGCCTGGAGCCATCTAAACCTTAACCCAGTTATGTAATCTACTTGCCTTTAGAGGGTATTCTTGAAAACTGAGATAATTTTAGTCAAATGAGCTAAAAGGAAAGAAAGCAATTAAATATCAGCAACTCAATTCTTTATATCAGTTTATCTGTCTGTGTATATGTTCTTTTATGAAAAGTATTACTAACTGAAGTCATTATGTCTCAGTCTGTATGTTTGTGTGTCTAAGTGTGTAAAGAAAAAATATTTTTCTACCTCCAGATGGTATTAATAAAAATTTTAAGACAAGCACTTGTGAAAATTAGGCATTCTAAAACTTCCAGAAGATTCTAATAAAAAATATTAAGCATTAATGCTAATTTAGGTTGAACTGAAACGTACATGTCCTTATGTTTATCAGCTGCCTGTTTACCTAAAGTCATTTCAATTGATGTTATCTATTAAACCTTTCAAGAAAATATGCTTAGGTTTAACTCTGTGTAATGTTTAGTAAAAGTTTCATGAGTAATCTAGCATAGTCCTGAGTAAACTAAGAGTAGCTAGAAAACATCTTAATTGTGTGTTACAGTGTATGTACATACAAACTGCCTGAAAATCTCTGTAGTAAACTAAAACCAAGTTTTGCTAAGTTAAGTAGAAGTATTTTATGCTTTGAGATTGTGCTGTAAAGCACACAGTTCCAGAAATTATGAAATGTGTTCCCAATTTGTTTCTAAAGAATGTTAATGTAATAGTTTACAATAGCCCACTTATCAGTGTTCACTGACAATTAAAGTTCCTAATAGTTTTAAATTCTAAATTAAATTACTTAAAGTAATAAAGGAAACATCTCTGCTTGCTAGAAAAGATGTATGTTTAATAAGAGACGGTATAAGGAATAAAAATTCATTTTGTTGAGCGTAAAAGAAGGTAACTTCTAAAGTACAGCTGTTTCTTTAAAGAGAGAGAACTCTGAATGTAAAAGAAAGTTGTAGAAAGTTTGTGGAAGAATTTATACAGTCATGCTATGTGAAATTAATGCAAATAAGTCTCAATACCAAGTACACAGCAAAATTAGAATTATGTTCTCAGTTAAAAAGACAAAGTTTTCTTAAACTGGTAGCCTGCTCTTAATGTTGAAAAATTGCAAAGAACTTTCTAATTGCTTTTATCAAAGCAGTTTCTCATGCTCAAAGTCTCAATGAGTTGTCTGAGTACTTAAGAAAATGAAATCTTAGTATTAAAAGGACTAAAAGCTAAACTTTGCTAACAACTGTAACCTTCTGTATTTGCCTTTGAAATATTTTGTTGTCATTCTAGTTAAATAGATAAATATTGCTTCATAGCAACCTATAATCCTATTTAAGCAAGTGCCAAAGAAAGTTTCTTCTGACAGCTTCCCAAAATCAAATTCAAAAAGGTACTTTTACCTCTAGTTAACTCTGATATTTTCCAGAGGGCCCCTGGAACATGTCAGAGGAATTTGCTATTCATGCTGGGCCAAGTTAATTTATGTTAGTGAGGTCACTTATAGTGGGCCTCCAGATAACTTAAATTAGTGAAATGTTTCAGAATGCAGGTAGGCCATACCAGAGACCAACCTTAGGATTAGCTGCCTGAGGGGATTGTCTCTGGGAAAATTCCCTCTGGATTCAGTGAGGCCAAATAACAATGTAAAGTTGGAGTAAAGGGTTTATACCAAGCTTTATTCTCATAGTGGCAGGTTGTGTGTTAGAACCACCTCTGCCTCTGGCAAGTTCGCAATCCATCTCTGCCTCTGCCTCTGGGGAGAGTACTGGGTGGAGCCCTTTATATAGTAACACTGACAATAATGGCTCATTGACAAAAGGTGTGTAAGCCTAAGCAGTAGGCCAATTACATCATCAAGTAGATTAGGGTCAGGTGAGGATTCTGGCAATAGGAACTTCCATTTTCCCTACAGTTTTGAACCACATCATATCAGCTTTATTTATCTGCCTACCTAGTGAGGGAGGAAGGACACAGTTTCAGTTCAGTCACATGGGCATTGAGTCATTCATGCTTAATTTTAATTTTGCCATCCCAGTAAAAACTCTTGACAATGATTCTGCAAATCTTCTTGTTGGTGAACACACTGATGTGCTGAGAAGTGACATACCCAGATTTTTGTCAAAAGTAGGGCATGGAAACACTATGTTGAGTACTGTCCCAGATACTGACATATGTATCTCTTCATTTGACTGGTCCTGATCTTTACCCTTTGTGAATAAAATGAAGGTTCATGTGGCCAGGATTCTCACCTGGCCCTCATTGGCTAGCTTACTACACATGTGCAGAATATGTGTTATTTATATAAATAGCCCTGACCAGTGTTCTAGGTGACACAGTAGCATGGCTGCAAGGCTGCACAGCTGCAGAAGAGCAGAGACAGGAGTCGTGGCAGTGCTGAGGACAGAGACTGAGATGGCTACAGAGGAAACCAGAATAAATGGTTAATAAGGGGAGAGATTGATTCTATACCACTGTAGTTACACTGAAGCTCTATAACCAGTTGAATATTACTATTTATCAGTTTTAAATTGAAAATCTTCAAATTCTATCATATGAAATTCCTCTTGGAGAAAAATAATTTAACGTCAGGGAATGAAAGAAAAAGATAGTTGTAATGGACATCAAATTAGAGCTCAGTTTGCCAGCTCAGTAGTAATGTCATAGTCACTTCACTTTAATATAAAATTTTTGTTCAAACTGTTAAAATATCTAGAAATATATGCCACCCAAAATTAAAGTTCACAACTAACTTGGCTTCATATTATAGTCTATTTTAAATAAGTGAAACATTTGTTTGAGAGTTCGGTTAAAATCACTAGAGAATATGGAGTTGACATATGTCAAAAAAGGCAAGTGCATTTTTATTAAGGAAATGACATTCAGTCACAGTAAGCGGTAACTGTCAAGCAAACAAATGTAAGACATTGAGTTAGGCACAAACATAGCTATTGTTTAGTTCTATGCCAACATTTTTAATCTTTCCAAGTCACAGAGAAAGAGAACTAAGTCAATGACAAGAGCTCTGAAAACCATTTCAGGGGAGAAAAAACAGATTTTCATAGTCTTAATGCAAAGTTGTTTCCATTCCAGATTTTTTTTTCCAACTTCAACTTGTCACTTATTTGTCAAATATATATTTTCATGAAAATATGAAGCGATAAAATTTCTCACCTTCAATATTTCTATCATCCTTCATTTTAACAAGGGTTATTTTAATATAACCTATGTTTCCAAGGGACACCAGGACAGAAGTAAATACAACAGAATTTATGCAACAATAATGATAACATAGACACAAAATAGATACTTCTCTGGATCCCTTTCTTCTCCTGTCTTTCCCCTCCCTCCGTGGGCACTCTCACCCATTTGCCAAATAAAGCTGGAGCACTGTATAGAGTGTCTCACATGTGATATGTCCTCCCAGTTTGCTTGTGGCCTTTCACCATTCTTCTTCTTTCCTGTTCAGGGTACCTCTAAAAATATCTCTAGTCACTGTTAATAAGAATGAAGTGGCATTTCTGCCACTGATGCCCAATGAAGGCATGTTTGCTGCTGCTCTCAACTATGGGATAGGGCTTAATGGGACCAGGATGGGGCCATAAGAAAGGGATCACAGAGACTGCCAATGAGGTGGCTCTGATGTCAGCTTTAATCTAATGCTTCTCCAACTTTTCCCCCAAGAAAGTACCCCTAAAGACAAAAAGAAAAAAGAAAACACTCTAAGGCAGTGTGCCACAAATACACATTCCTTGAAGTCTTAAAGTTTAAACTGCATATAACAAGTGTACATTTTATTCCATTCTAAATCTTTGCTTTTAACATAAAATAATACTTTCAAGGGCTCATGAATTTGATGACCTGGAAAAAAGTAGAAATATGAGAATATAAAAGGAGAAAATTATTTTCTTTTTAGGTTTCTAAACTGTCTCCCTAAGCTTTAATATTGGGTGGATTGGGTTAATCAAAAGTTTACTTTATCATATTTATCCTTTTAGGTACCATATTGATATTGGGAGGGTCTAATGGAGATGAAACTCTAGTTCCTGGTTACAACATGCAATGAGTTTAGCCAACTATGACATTAAAGGGGGCAGAGTCCTCCACAAAACCACCCTCACTTCTCCAAGTTTAGGGGGTTCCCAAAACCACCCTCAGGTTTGAAAATTCACTGGACGGACACACAGAATTCACTGAAAGTTGTTATACTCCTCTAAGTTATTGTAGGGAGAGACTACAGGTTAATAGCAGCCAAATTAAAAGACATAGAGATCTAGGAGATGTTCAGATGAGGAGCTTCCAGGTGACCTCTCCCAAATGAGTTATGGATAGTCTTATCTCCTCCAGGTCCATGATGTGCCACAATAGATGTAGAATGCTGCCTACCAGGGAAGCTCACACAGGTCTCTGATATCCAGTCTTTACTGGGGCTTGATCACACACTGACAGTATAGCTGATTTTATTCTCTAGCTCCTTTGGAGTTTGGACTAATTATCTTTAGACATCAGTTCCTCTGGAGGTCCAAAATGAGACTGTGTGACTCAAAGCCTCTATCATAAGTCACAGTGATAAACTGGTGGCCACAGGCCATAGGCAAACAAAGTCACTTCTATCATGCAGGACATTTTCAGATGTGTTAGAGAGCACATCCCAGTAGCAGAGGGCAAAGGCCAGACAACTTTTTGGGTAAGGTTAATTTTTCACACACTACAGCAAATTTCTACTACTTAAATGGTTATCTAAATAAACTATGGCAAAAAATCATATTTCTTAAACATAACCATACAATAAAAACCCTATAAATCATAGGTATTCATCAGTGATGAGAAGGGCTTCAATTTCCTTTTTATAAAAGAATCTCTAAAGAGTATGTAAAGAAAATCATAGAACCCAAAAGAGTTCATAAAACATTATATCAGACACTTTTAAAACACTATTCAGTACAAGCCACAAAATCAGTTTCATTATGTACTGAAAATCCTAATATGCATGGTGGTATTTTGACTTTGATTAGTTTCACACGTTGTGCCCTCACCCTGTTCCTTTCCAATATTTGAAAAATATAAATTGTTCATGAGATGACAGACCCAAAGCACATGAGAAAAGAAATAGGGAAACAATGACAATCAGCCACCTTGACTACAGAAACTTCAGACAATAATGTAGCAGAAGGAGAGTTTGGCTTTGGGGATCATCATTTGATTCCAGCTGCATCACTCTTTTGTAAAGGTCTATGTGAGTCTGAAGTTGAGATAATGCCCTATGATTTAGGTGCTTTATTCCTTAACTGTATTTTCTTTTTCTCTGATAGGCCATGAGTTATATATAAAAAGACAATGATGTATAATGATATTTTTGTTTTATTTTATTCTTCCCTGCCCAACAGTCCTTCGGTATTATTTAAATACTCAGAAAAATTAGAGAAAACCTTAGTGATCTGCTTCATAAATAACTGCTGGGCTATCCTTATTAATTGTGCTAATAAGTAGTCTTGTTTTGAGGAGACTGCTGGCAGTTATTCAGGCAGGGAGTGTGTATCAACCTAGGCCTAAAAGAAATAGTTATCAGAATTCAAACAAACATGTGGAAAGGGCCTCCTGACAGGAGCTGTGACCTGGGATTTAGGGACACAGTCAACCCACAAGAACCTTCCAGAAGCATCTAGAAGAATAAATGTTCTATCCCTGGATATCCTACTGTGCCTCTCATTGACTGAACCCAACTAGAAATAAGACTGCAAGAGAGATGGTTGATGCAGTCCAAATAGAGGAACCTTGTGTGTCACAGATAAAGATAGTGAAATGTTGAGTGGAGCCAAGAAGGGCAAATACATAGGTCTGAGAGCTAAGCCCTGGGATAGTCAAATGCTTAGAAGTTGAAGATACTAGGATGGATGGTAAAGGAGACTAAGAAGGAATAGCCAATTGGTAGCAAGAAAACTGTGACAGTATGACATCCTAGTACCAAATAAAGGTGTTTTAAATTGCAAGGAAGTAACATTTTCAACTGCATTGCATGCTGATGGGTCAAAAATATGAGGACTGAAAATTGCTGGATTTGGCAATGTATATGACACTGGCATCTTTGAAAAAGAGGAGTGTGGAAGTAAATGAAGACCAGTTATGTACCCTCAAACTTATGCATGTACACACTGAGATAAATGCACAAGAATGAGCATTGTAGCACCATCCCTAATATCTCCCAATTGGAAATAAATATCCATCAACAGTAGCACAGGTGAATAAACTGTTGTACACTCAATTAATGGGATATTCTATAGCTTTATAGTATTGAAAATGAATACACTACACCTACACATAATAGCATAAATGAAATGAAACTTAGAGATATTGATGGAAAAAAGAAACTCACAAAATAATATACAGTATAATTCCATTCATTTAAATTTTTAAAAATACTTGCCGAACTAAACAATGATATATTGCTTAGTGATGCAAAGATAAGTGATAATGTAATAAAAATAAATGTGGAAATGATTATGAAACAGGACTGGGTATAGTTCATCCATAGTAACAGGAGGGAAGGTAGAGAGTATAATGGAATAGTTGCAGGGAGGTCCACGGGTGTGGTAGTTGGAAACACAGAGTCTAGAGCCAATGTGCATGGTATAAACTCCAGGTGTTTGATGTTGTGAAATTCTGTGATTTCTCTGCCTGTCAGGTTCCTCATCTATAAAACAGGACAAATATAGGTAGTTATCTAAGAGAAAACACCCAGAAAATGTTGAGCATATAGGAAGCACTCAATAAATGGTAAATATTATAAATATAATTGATTTTCAGTTTCTCCATTTATTCAGTATTTATTAGGCACCTACTATCTGCCACAAAGTCTACAAGGCATAATGTTTACCCTCAAGGGGGTTACAATGTATCAGAGGAAATGGTCATCTAGGTAATAATTTTATTGAGAATTTATTGTGTGACACCGCATTCTAAATGTTTTACAAAAATGAAATGGACTGCCACTGAATATGCTAAGTTTTGTATGAAGCCCAAGCCATTCATTTCTTGCCAAATGTTCAGTTTAATCCAGTTAATGCAGGTGAACAAGTCTATTTTGTAATTTTAATTTGTTTTAAGATCTATCATCTACTATCTCAATTGTTAATAATTCTCTAGGCATGATCAGAATCCAATGTCTTAAAATATTCTCTCTTTCCAATTAAACATCATATTCTCATGTATTCAGTAAATATTTATTAACATTTATTATATGTAAAGTCCTGGGGTTGACACAAAGTGAGTCCTTCTCAAAAATGACCTCAGACCAATGGGAATTCAGACATTTAAAAAATAGGCAATATGACCTAATATGGTAAACATGTAAAGTGAGATTAGAAGACGTCACTATATAGGAGCATTTAGGATGAAAAAATGATTATTCCGTACCCTGCAAAGTCAAGCAAGGGCTTTCTGGGAAATGTGGTATGTGAACTAAATTCTAGGAGATGAGTAGGATGTAAACAGATTAAAATAATGGAGTAGGGCACAAGGATATCAAGGACAGAATTAGAATCATGTAGAAAGATTGTGTGAAGCAGCATGGCCATGTTCTAGAATTTAAAGTGGTATGGAATACTAGAGATTAGGGTACAGTGGCTGAGTGGTGAACAGGCATGTTGGGGAATTAAGATGAGGCCTGATCATGAAAATCCTAGAATACTAAACTGTTTTGTTTTTATTTCAAAGATGATGAGGAACCACTGACCTGAAAGACTTTAAGTGCAAAAGGAAATTGTCTTCCTAGCCAACCTCTAACCATTTGTATCTGATGTCTCCTTTATACCCAATCTAAGTCCCTGCCTTTACTAAACAAGGATGGAGCCTAGATGTGGCTTATTTCTGAAGAAAGTGGCTCCAGTAGGTACACTCTACTATGGCTTAAGTACTTAGCTCTTCCTCAAACTCACACCTGTTTGCTGCCAAAGTGCCAAGTTATGAGCAGTCAGCAAGCAGGTGGGTGAGCAGCCTTTTAGGGAGTCTTGTGGAGTGTCATGTGACTAAAAGTAGGGGGAGCGGTACTAGAAAAGGATCCACCCTGCTTTTATTATGGTGGCCAGAGAAGATAAATCTTTACCTTCTCCTCCAGGTGTATCTAGCAAGTCCTGGCTTGCCCAATAATTCCCCTTGTCACTGTGCCTTACCTCAGATAAGGCCAAAGCACCTATTGGATAGGAAATGCTTGGACTGATTTCCCCAGACCTTAGGAACAAGTGAAATTTGCCCTGTTCTTTGACATTTTATCATTCTCCTTCCAGATCCCAAAGTTTAGCTTTTTTGAAACACTCTTTCCCACCTTGTACCTGCCACTAAAGAGTAAATGTGGATGTTCAACTCTCAAACGTATTTCAAAGACTGAACTGCTTAGGAAAGAAGAGGACTGTCTTTAATGTGGAAAAATCACTGAACTGGAAGGAGCCAGGATATTTTCCTGTGACAGTGAACCAAGAATTATAAAGAATAACTTCAAAAGATGAAAATTCCACTAGCCTAAACCAAAGGAGTGTAGAAGCCGAAGGGCTAGATCTGTAACTTGTAAGGAAAGTATCATATTTGTCTTTCTATCTAAAGTGAGCAAATATGTATGTTATAGGAGTCATACTGAGAAGAAAGTGAAGGAGTTTGAGGAACACCTCTCTCTAGACTCTAGCTTAATTAGAATAAAGATATTGTTAGATCAACTGTATGTATACTGCAAAAGGAATAAAAAATATAGTTCTTCAGCAATGGGAAGGGAATGAGAACCTGATTCAAGCAACTAGATAAAGAATGACATTAAAGAGAAAGAGGAAACAAAACTTACTCTCATGGCACATGGTTAAATACAAAGTTGCTCACAGACAGGCTATTTCCAAACCATCTAGGGAATAGCAGCACCCTTTGATATATAGACAATTGTGAGGACACTGCAAGGAATTCAAAATAAAAGTGAGTGGACAGAGTCCAGGAACTTGATTCAAGAAGATGGAAAGAAGGAAAAGAAATGAGGAAAGAAAGTGCTACCCTGAATATTTTGACAACAAAAATTGAGCAGTGATTTGAAAGTGAGATTTCATAAGTCTGAATTTGACTTAGATTTTTCGTGATTTCCTTCCTCATCTATTACTTCACCAACATTTAAGCATATTTTTGTCAAAGCAACTGAAAAAGTGTGTGCCAGCAGCAGTGATCATCACCAAAAAAGTGATGAAGACATTTGTTTAAACGTTTTCTTACGCAATATATTTTCAGACCCCTGATTACCTGCCGGTTTTTCTCTGCCTCCTTCTTTGGTTATAGAACAAAACAGTTGTATTCTGTGAACTATTGCAGAAAAACTGAATTTGAATCAGATAAGACCTCTGCCCAGTGGAAAAATATTTAGACAATATTATTTTAATCAGGCAGCATCAAGGATGTGTTATGCAGCAGAGAATGGAGGTATTATTAAGGTCTCTTCTGAACTAGAAACCATCACTCTGGGAATATTTCAGTGAAGAGGTAAATTCCGGCGATTAGAATACTGTTTGCATCTTTTTCATCTCTCAACAATTAGCTATGATTCCTTTTAGGGAGGGGCTAACCTTTTTGAATCACACTCCCTGAGTGCATATAACAGGCTAGTGAACTCTCATTGTCTCTATATACCCCTTCCCCTGAGAGTTCCTTGCAAACTTCCTCTCGTGGCCACTAGGATTACCATCATTAAAGTTGTGATGATTTGCTTGAAGGTGTTGAAATTGAAGTTACAGGGTATGGATAAAAGAAGAATAACAAAGTACACCAGACAATTTTATTTATTTGCTAAAATAGCATCAATAATTGCAAGGTGCAGAATCTGTCAAACTCCCCTCCCCCCTCATTGTGGTGGTAGAGTTTTGATGATGGCATTGTTATGGCAACGTATTTGGATATCCTACCTATATGTAACAAAGACAGGAAGCAGTGGTCATGAGAGAGCCAGAGGATTTGTAGTAACTGTCTTCCCCTTATCATTTACTACTCTTTATTACTATATGTAAACCAGGGTAGGTCCTGGAAAGGGACAGGCAGCAAGACACTACCATATTCTGCTTTGTACCAGTACTCTTAGATTCTTTCCATGTACTTACTAATTCAGTGAATCCCATTTATATTCTCTAACTCCAGGTGGAGTTAATTATAAAAGTCACCAATGGCTCGGGATTAACTTTGAGTAACAATATTAAGATGAACACAATATTAAGATGCACATACTATCATACTATCAACGGATTTTATTAATGGCACTTTTAAATCATATGTTTGCATACATCCAAGTGTATTATAGTACCAGTAACTATCTCAACATTATGCTTATATATATATTAGAAAGTTATCGCTGTCAATTCTTGCTTCCCCAGTCCCACTGTTGTCAATTCTGAAGATATTTAAATTGCTGCTTCTTGTCCAGGACTCATCCATTGACCTAGCCTAGAACTCCATTAGGGAACCATTCCTTTAGTTTTATTATTTTAAACCACCCAGTATACAGTATACACAGGATTACTCCCTGGGCATGTCTGTATCCAGTTACTTGCTGTTCTTGCTGCTCTCTACAACAAACTTGAATATGTTCATCAATTATCAACTCCTTAGTTTAGGTAACAAATTAAACTCTATTTCACTTTTGGGAGCTAATTTCCTGCCATGAATTCAACTCAGCTTGCTTTGGGGTGCCTAAATCCCTTGCTTTTAGCTCATCCATCAGCCCTCTCACTTAGAGGCTAGATTGTTGTAATTGGCTGAGTAATTGGCTGGAGAGGTGGTTTTAAGTATGTCCACAAATTCTTTTATAACTCTTCCTTTAAGAGGTGTAGCATAATTCCCCTTCCCTGAGTGTGTGTAGACTTAGTGACTTGCTGCTAATGATTAACATGAAACAGAAAAGATAGTGTGTGACTTCAGAAACTAAGTCATAAAAGGCAGTGACTTCCCCCTCTGTCTTGGATCACTCTGTCTAGGCTAATCCACCTACTGTGTCATGAGAAGAAGTCCGTATGGAAGAGAACTGTGTCCTCTAATAACCATATCGGTGAGCCATCTTGGAAGTTGGTTCTCCTACCTTAGTCAAGTCTTCAAATGACTGCATCCCAGGTTGAATCTTGAATGAAACCTCCTAAGAGAGTCTTAGCCAGAACCAACCAGTTCACCCACTCCTAGACTCCTAAACCATAGGAACTGTTTGACATAATAAATCTTTGTTGTCTTATGCTGCTTGGTATTGGAGTTGTTGTTGTACAGCAATAGATAACTATAACACAACTGAAATTTTGTTCTGAACAAGACAGACAACTCAGAGTCAGAACAGTGACACATATCTGACTAAAAGGACTACCATGTCTTGTTATTCTACCCTACTTGCCAGACTGGATTTCTTTACATTTCAGTTCTAACCTGGTCAAGTTCTAATTTTCCAGACCTTTGGCACTGATTTGGAATACTGGCCACTCACATTTTTCCCCCTATCTTACTTTGAATTCAAGTCCATATGGGTCATGACACTATCAATTTTGCTTATATTTTCATTCTGCAACAAATATTAATGATGACTTAGTATACTTCACAATCTAATCACTAGGGATATAAAACTAAGAGCCAACATCTATGTTCATATGTTAGATCCCTCCATTCCCATTTCCCTTTCTATCTTTAGTAATAGAACACCATGTTTTGTTAGAGCATATGACACCCCAGATAATAACTATATTCCCCAGCTTCCCTCTCGGCTACATGTGGCCAGGTGACTAAGCTCTTTTTAAATAGATGTGAAAAGGAGTAATTTTGGCACTTTGGGATCATGTCCCTCCAGAGAAAAGGTGTGCCCCTCATTTTGTCCTGAGCTTCATGAATTCAGTTACGCTAGCATTCAAGTGACACAGACTACCACTTCCAATGTTTTCATCCTCTCAATCCATGCTTACCTATCCTTTGACTATTTTTACAACACAGATGATGAATTTTGAAGAATCATCTCATTCTCTTTAATGATGTAAGAAATTAGTGAAAATTTTCAACAGTGAACACAAATTTCTATCATCCATGCAACACCAATGCAAAGCAAATTCATATGATTATCTAGCATCAAGACCCTTATGGTGTTTCTGGGGAGCTGGGGGCTGGCAAAATGGGTGAAGGTATTTCTAACCAGTCAGGGTAAAAAGTTGGTTTACACTTTTAGTATTACTCTGAGTTTATAGGATAATTATTTGACCCAACATGTTTGCCTTTTTTTCCAGGTGGTATTGCCAGATAGTGGTGTAAAATTTACATAAAATACCATGTTTAGTTTTCAACACACCTAATATTTTTGTCTATATGGAAAATATCTGTCAAACTAAGCAAACAAATCTTACTGAGAAAAAAGTCTTCTGGAGTTTAAAGTCCTCATATCCTCTCTTGCCTTATTCCTTTTATTTTTCTTGACAGATTAAATAGCGTCTACCAATTTATGCTAAGGTCTCAATGGGAAATAATCCTTCATACATTGTTACCTGTACTAAAGATTTTAACTGAGAAGTTTGTCTACTTAACCAAAGGGACATATTGTGTAAATCCACTCATTATTATGGTACTTGTAACTTTTCACAAACCTAAGTCAACTAGACTTTATGGAAAATCTGTTGTACGTGTGATGTGCAGGGACAAAAGTTTAAAGTTTTGTTGGGGGACAATTGTCACAAAAAATGCTGCAAATAGGCCTTGGAGGATAACAAAACAAATGTAATCAAGTGCTAAATATTTTGGAACTGGTAACAAATACATTAGGAATTCAGAAAAGGACAGGTCACCTGTGTTTGGAGTGATTAAGGAAGTCTTTATGGAGGAGTTTGATTTTTAGGATAGTTAAATTGGAAGTGGCAGGGAAGGCTTTCATTAGGCTTTCAAATTATGGCAATGGCATGTTTCTATATAATCTGTTATATATATGTATATGTGTATATATGTACATATATGTGTACATACATGTAACTGAAGACTATATGTGTATATATATTATATATACACAATTTTGTGTGTATATGTATGTATGTATGTATATATATATATATATATATATATATATTATACTCCAATTATATATATAATTGTATATCCTACTATAAGTCTTTATAGTATACATGGGTAAAATATTTACTTATGCAATTGAAATGTTCTGTTTTCATAGATGAATTATATAACAATACATATTAGTTTCTTTATAACATATAAACATATAACAAATATTATATATTTATGTATAAATAAAACAGATTATATGTTATATAACTTATCTCAACACAAACAGAACATTTTAGTTACATAGCTAGATAGTTAACCCATGTATACTATCTCCAATTATTTCTTCTCTCTTTCCTCTAAGAGGATTATACATCCTCACTCACTCACTATCATGTAATTTATAACACCTTCTGCCTCAATTGTACTTTCCACTCAAATTGTTCTCCTTTCCATCTTTCTTGAATGCATGTCTGATTCCTAGGGAAGGGTAAGTGTCCTATATAAATAATTAAATAGGAACAGAATGAATTGATGCAGGAGGAAGGTGCAAATTATCTATAGTATTTTTGTCACAAGTTTTAACAGTAAAATCAATACATCAGTGCTGTCAATATTAGACACTGTCATACACTGCATGAATGTCAGCATGCATCAAGAGCAGTGATGTGTGTCTTTGGTGGTCATCAACAGTATAACTCCAACTTCTGGTGCTGGCAGCAACAGGAAATACTTCATAGCCCTCGAGAACAAGAAAGAAGGAAAATGGCCAGTGCCATTTCTAGTTCAAGAAAAATGTGTAAGATACCCTCTGAAGACTCCCAGATCTACTTGAAAGGTTATTTGAAGGATCCTGGAGTTCTACAGACCCAGATGGGGACAACACCAGAAACTTGTGTACTAACACTGTTGCTGTGAACGATATTTACTCCCAGGCTAGTATGACCCAAGCTATACAATGTTGGGATTTTCCTCTCAAGACAATAATGTATAAGTCATTTTAAAAATGCATTCTGCGATTTAATACTTTCTCCATGGAAGTTCAGTGAAGGCTAAGATTTACATTAACTTAAGATTGTTTCATCCCTGGGGCTCTCTCTGGTGTGTGTCCCTTGACATTTAGATGTTTTTTGTATGTGAGTTTCACCATAAGTAGCTAATAAATACAGGTCACTGAAGCAAAGGAACATTGAAATAACGGAAATTTGAGTGAATTCAGATTTTCTAAAGAAAGAGAAATAGCTGATTAAAAGTAAAAGCCAAAAAATAGGCATTCTCCAGTATAAAAGGCTGAGAGCCAGGAGTCTTGAATTTCCCAATCTAAGCAGCTGGAAAGTACACATCTGAAATGGTCAAAATAAAGACAGAGCAATTTGGTCTTATTTCAACACACACTATTTCCAGTTTCTTAAACAATAGCTTTCTAAAGTTTAAAATCTTGTTTGAAAGGATTATTATGGTAAAAAAAAAACCATCTATATCCCTTTTTTCCTCAGATACCATAATTCTGAGCTCTGAGCCTCAAATAATACAAATCTGTAACACAACCAAATGAAGAATGCAAGGATTGAACTTTTGGGCTAATAAAATCTGCATCTCCTTCTCCAACAAAATCTCCCTGACTCACAAATCCTGACCCTAATTCAGCTTCTTGGTTCTATGGGGTTTGTCAAAGACAAAAACTAAATATGTAAGAAATTAATTTCATGAAGACTTTTGGGAAGTGCAATCCAGACCCAAACATCAGGGTACCTAAGCAGGGTGGTTTTGTCTCAGACATTTATGGGGACAAGTCAACAAGTTGTAGTGGGGTGATTTATGGCTGGAACTGTTTAGCAACCAAAGAAAGTTTCATTTAGTCAGCTAAACAGAAAATGTTTCTCTCTCTGTCTGGTTAGTTTTAGGGGCCAGTTCTAATCTCACCTAATCATGCATAAAACATAGAATCGGGAGTTTGAGGGTCTGTGTCTGGCCTTGTTAGCAGGTTAACGCAAGAGCAGAAAGATGTGTCTGGCCTTCTCACAGGTAAACAAGGGGTCATCAATGAGTCTTATGAGAGTCATGAGAAGGAATCTGGTAAGTCTTCTCTAAGTCTTATGGAAAGGGAAATGTCTGTCATAAGCAGTTTCCTGGAACACAAAAGGGTAGGGGGATTATTTGACCTTCACTATTTTCTAGAAACACAGGGCTAAGTTAAAGTTCAATATTGTGAGTTCCCACTTTTAATTCAGGTGTATGAGTATCATTTGTTACAAAGCAACTGAGAGGTGATCATAAACCTCCTGGATGGGTGAAGCAAGGTCTATAAAAAAGTCTCTTGAGGACTCTTGTTGATGTTGTTCTTTTAAAATGAGTTAAGAAATCTGTTAAGAGTTGGTAGAAAAGATGACTTGTTTTACAGTCCTTGGGAGATCAACCATCTTAAAATAGTGGTACATGAAATACAAAAGAGATATTGTGCAGAAAAGAGTTAACATAACAAGCCTGAGACTTCAATCCTCAGAGAGGCCTGCTTGCAAGGCTGGCATCTGCAAACATGAATGGTAAACTGTTTACTACACTGAAATAAAACTTTTCCTAAATGAAAGGGTAGGTCACTATGCTTAGACCATTTGTATAGTCAAGGTAGTTTATGCAATACCTGTTTTCTTTCTGGGAGTCTTAAATCTTGGTACTTACTAGGCAAATGGTCCCTGTATGGCCAGCCACCAATAAAATCATTGGGCACTGAGGCTTTAATGAACTTACTTGGTAAACAATAATTCGTGTGTGTTGTTATACTTTGATACTAGAAAAATTATGAACTTCCTGTGTGAGTCCACTAGGAGAGGAACATTTGGAAACCTGACCTGGTTTTCCCTAGAATTTTTTCCATGCACCTTTTCCCTGTGCTGACTTCTTTGTATACTTTCCCTGTAATAAATTTTAGCTGTGAATATGACATGCTGAGTTCTGTGAGTCCATCTAGTAAATCATAAAAACTAGGGGTGGACTTGGGGAACCTCAAAAGAAATGTTAATATAAAAGACTGTATTAAAATAAAAACCCATTAGTGGATCAGAGACTCTAAGAAGGAACTAGTGGTTACCAAAGGGGAGGGGTGTGGGAGGGTGGGTGGGGAGGGTTGGAGAAGAGGATTGTGGGGTATTATGTTTAGTACACATGGTATGGGGAATCACGGGGGAAACAGTGTAGCACAGAGAAGGCAAACAGTGAATCTGTGGCATCTTACTACACTGAAGGACAGTGACTGCATTGGGGTATGGGTGGGGACTTGATAATATGGGTAAATGTAGTAACCACATTGTTTTTTCATGTGAAACCTTCATAAAAGTGTATATCAATAATACCTTAATTAAAAAAAAGAAGAACAACAAAAAACCCATTAGTTGAATGCTGAGGGTAGCTAGTCCAGTGAATTCCAAGAGGTGGGTGGATAGAAATATTCTGACTCCACAACACTGCTTGATGAATTTCTTGAAGCTAAGATGCCTTTGCTCTTGGTGATTTAGTCCACTGTCATGGTTAACTTTTGTATAATGCATACATGACATGAACATTTCACCAGATTTCACAAGTGGTGCAGAGAATGGCTCAACTAAAGAGAAATCTGTCCCAAGCATATCTTGTAGTGATAAGTTTTTTGACTTGTCAGATTATCTCTCACAGAGCTTGTTCAGATCCTGGGAGAAAAGACCAGCTACAAGCCAACCCAACCAGAATTCTGACAGGGATCTGAGTAGTCAAGATTTATTTCCTGGTGATGAGTCAGGCAGGAGGGAGAAATAATGGAAATGTTAGTTTAGACAGCTGCAACCAGATACTGAAATTATTATGACTGAATTCTGCCCTCCCTACAAAATTCATAGTTTGAAGCTTTAACCCACGATGTGACTGTATTTGGAGAAAAGACCCTTAAGTAGGTAATTAAGGTTAAATGAGGTCATAGAGATGGGGGTCTAATCCAATATGACTGGTGTCCTATGAGAAGAAGAGACACGAGTAGTATATGCACACAGAGGAAAAACTATGTGAGGACACAGAGAGAAGATAGCCTTTGGTAAGACAAGGAGAGAGGCCTAACCAGAAACCAACCCTTCCAGCATCTTGATCTTAGAGTTCCAACCTCTAGAACTGTGAGAAAATTGATTTTTGCTGTTTAAGCCACCCAGTCTACTGTATTCTCTATGGCAGCATGAGTTAACTAATACAGAAAGAAAATAAAAGAATTGAGAGCTTGGTTAATAGTTGTCTTTTGTACAGGATCTAGTCCAATGTATACATAGGTACTAAAGCAGTGTTTTGCACAGTGAGAGAAGAAGTTAGTTAAATTTCGGCCAGAGTTCCACTTCCAGAATAGCAGTGTAAGGAGCTTTGTGGACCTATTCCCAAATGAAAAGGTGTTAAGTAGTGAGAATTACTTGAAAGAACAATTTAAAGCCTCTGGAAACTGACTTAAGAGCTTATAGCAAATGAAATAATATTGAAGAAAATATGCTGGAACTCAGTGAAAATAGTGGAATCTGTGGAATTTGAACCAAGGTTCACTCTTGTCCTACCTTCTTCCATCTCATTGTGATGGAAGTTCCACTCCAGGTGGGTGGAGCTAGGAACACAGGACTCTATCTCCAGCTACCAGTTTAAAGGTTACAATATCTTTAAGGGAGGGGCAAAGTGCCAAGTTTTCTCACTTCCTTAGTGTTTCTGATTCTAAAGTCCAGGAAACTGCAGCCAAAAGTTGCAGGGCTTTATTCTGCCATTTAATCTCCATTTATAGTGTGAAAGGTCTACCTCAAGTATAAAACACTGATCATACAGAGGCCGCAGTCATCCTCACCACATGTTGTCTTAAGGTGGAGGTCCATGCCAAGAGAAGAAAGCTGAGATGTCCAGAGTTACCTCCCACAAACCCATAAAACAGATGTTATCATTATGAGAGAAGTAGGTCACTGTTCACACCCCAAAATCCACAGCCATGGCTCACAGAGTTTTCAAAGAGGGGGACAAAGACTTATGACTGGAGAGCCCAGAGGCTGTCCTAAAAGGACCTGACTTTAGCGGAGAGAGGATTCAAGCCTAAGGTCACTCTCAGAATGGAAATTTTGGTGGGAAGGAATTAAGAAGACAGTAATTTCATGATATCAATAAGCTAAACCACAGGCCAGCCATTTTATCAGACAGAACAGAGAGAGAGAAAGAAAAAAGAAAATAAACAAAGGCTCAGAGAAATGTTAGAAACCACTAACCAAATCAACATACAGACAATGTGCACCAAGGAGACAAGAGAGAAAGGTGCAGAAAAAGTATTCAAAGAAATAATAGCTGAAGGCTTCCCAAATTTGATGAAAAACTTTATACATCCAAAAATCTCAAGGAAGACCAAACAGGATAAATATATAAGACCAGACACATCACAGTCAAATTGTTGAAAGAAAAAGGACAGAAAATTTTGTAACACAACCATGAAAAAGACTCATTCCTCACAAGGGCACCCCACTACTATTAACAGCTGACTTCTCCTCAAGAGCAATGGAAGCAAGAAGGCAAGGACATGATATATTCAACATATTGAGAGAAATAAACAGTCAGCCGACAATTTTACATGCATCACAACTTCCAAAATCGAAGCCAAAATTAAGACATTTGTTGTTCAAGATAAAATGAAAACAGAGAAGCCATTCATAGCATACCTGCCTTAAAAGAAACACTGAACAAAGTTCTTCATATTGAGAGCAAGTGACCTCACATGGTAATCTGAATCTACATGACAGAAATAAAGAGCACTGTTAAATGTAATTATGAAATAATAAAAATCAGGATAAATGCATATTTCTTCTTTTTTTCTGTTAATTGTGTGAAAAAGCATTGTATGAAATGGGTATCTCATTGCATTGCTGGTATTATAACAAATGGGAATGTAATATATTCCTAAAAGACAGCACAGAGGTGGGTAAAAACAAAGCTTTACTGATGTCAGGAAATGATACCAGATGGTAACTCAAATCCACAAGCACAAATGGACAGAATCAGAAAATATAAGTAAAAGTTAATATAGCAAATACACTAATAAGCTTACTCTCTTTTGCTCTCTCAGCTCCCTTAAAAGATACACAACTATATAAAGTAATAATTATAACAACTGCACTATTACATTGGTAACTTAGATATAATATGCATGCCAAAAAGAACAAAAGGTGGAGTAACAAAAAGTAACTAAAAGGGTGAGGAGGGAAGAGAGCTGTATAGGAAAAATGTTTATACATCCTACTGGAATTATGTAAGTATAAACTTGAAATTAATTCTGACAGATTAACATACATTGGTAATCACTAGACTAACCATTAAGAATTTTTTTAAATAGTGAAAACATATTTAAGGGATTATAAGGTCACACTGGAAAATATACACTTAATGAAAAGAGAGTAGTAAAGGAGGAAGAGAGGAACAAAACAGACAGATGACATATAGAAACAAAATAAAAATGGAAAATATAAACCTAATTGCATCAAAACTAACATAAAATGTGAACAGACTGAACAACTAAATAAAGGCACAGACTCTCTGACTGGAACAAAAAATAAAAGATCCAACTATATGCTGTCTCCAGGAGACAGACTTTAAATTCAAAGATATACATAGTTTGGATACAGAAGGTTAGGAAAAAATGTATCATATAAGTAGCCACTAAAGAAAGCTGGAGTGGCTATACCAATACCCAACAAAATACATCTCAAAAACAAAGCAAAACAAAATGTTACTGGAGATTAAGAGAGACATTTAATAAAAAAAGAATTCACCCAGGAAATGTAATAATTATTAGCCTATAATAATCTAACCACAGCATCACAAAATACCTGAGTCAAAAATGATTCCAGGGATGAATGCACACAGAGGATTTTTAGAGCAGTGAAAATACTCTGTATGATATTATAATGATGGATACATGTCATACATTTGTTCAAACCATAGAGTGTATAACACCTAAAGTGAACCCTAATGTAAACTCTGGACTTTGGGTGATTATGATGTGTCAATACAGGTTCATCAATTGTAACAAATGTACCATTCTGCTGGGGGATGTTGGGAATGGGGAAGGGCATGTATGTAAGGGGCAGAAGCATATGGGAAATCTCTGTATTGTCCTCACAATTTTGCTGTAAACCTAAAACTGCTCTAAAAACAAAGGCCTTTTAAAAAGTAAAAAATATGTATCAGAATCAAAAGGAGAAATAGACAATTCAGCAATAATAGTTGGAAACTCTAATACCTCACGTTCAACAATAGCTATAAGAATTGATAAGGTGATCAAACAAGATACCAAAGACTTGTAAAAACTATAAACCAAGTAGATCTAACAGACATATATAGAGCACTCCACTGAATAACAACAGAACATATATTTTTCTCAACTGGGCATTGAATTCTCCAGGACAGACCATTTGCTAGACCATAAAACCAACCTTAATTTAAAGGGACTGAATTCTAGATATCACCAAGACAGCAACATATGAGGCTCCTCAATTTCTCTTCTCCCATAAAGGCACCAAATATACAGCTACAGGTGGATGAATTCCATCTGAGAGAAATCCAAAAACTAGTTGAGTGACCTTTACATACCAGGTGACTGCAAAAATACATACAGCAAAACAGGTAAGAAAGGCTGAAACATGCTCGCACTATAAACCCCACCTCTGGGGTAGTACTTTACAATCAGAAGGGAATCCCCAACTCCCAGCTTCTCTCTAAGGAGCAAAATGTTTGGACCACACATACAGTGCCTCAACTGCTAACGCTGCTACCTGAGAGATGGGACCCCAAATCACCCAGACATGAAAGATGATGGGGCTTTTGTTCATCAGTTCCAAAGAACTACAGCAAACAAAGAAGCAGTTTTAAACAGCACGTGAGCACTGCCCACAGCTGTACACTTAGGCTCAGGACAGAGGGAACAAGCAAAAAGACCATCTCCCAGTTTCTCCCTGGAAGGGATTTGACTGCATATTTTCCCAGCTGCTTCCAGAAGGACAGGCATCTAATCAGCCTGAATCTAGGGGCTGACATCTGAAAAGGACAGTGGGAGTTTCTGAATTATCCCTCTGGCTGGCTCCAACAATAAAACCACATCAGCAGCTCCACTCTGGAGGAGCTTGTCCACATATCCAGTGCAGCAAATTTTACAGCTGCCAGCTGAGGTGCAGGCCCTCAAATCACCTAGCACTGTAAGCCAGTAGTATTCATTGATTCCCATAAGAATCAATGTATTGTATTCATGAATGCTATAGGACCATATTAAATAAGAAAGGCAGTTTTCAAAGTGAACATCATTTCCTGCAGCTATTCCCACTGAGTTCAGTGCAGAGAGAACAGGCAAAACCATCCATGAGCCAGTTTCTTCCTTGAAAGGATTTCACTGAATAATTTTCCACCTTCTATCTGAGGTTCATGCTTCTAATCAGCCTGCATGTGGTGCTAACTGGGATCACCTTGTGAGCAGAAAAGAGCTGGTGGAACATGCCCCACTGTCTCTCTCCAGCTCACTGCAACATTAAAACCATGTCTCTAGCTTCCCCCGGAAGCTTGTCCACTCATCTAGCCCCCTAACTATTATGGCTGTCACCTGAGGGACTGGCTCCCAAGTCACCTAGCTCTGGGAGCTGAGAGGGTTTGGCATTAAAAAGGCCTGCAGAACCATACAAAACAAAGACACAGTTCTTCTTGGGTGCAGAAGCACTCCCAGTGACTATTCCCTCTGGCTCAGAACAAATTGAGTAATTAAAACACCCAGCTCCCCATTTCTAACTCATAGGGGCTAGACTGCATATCTAAAACTCCTGACTTTTCTAGCTGCTGCATGAAAGCTGAGCTTCCATCTAGCGTGCAATGTGGGCAGGTAATTAATAGATCTCTTGGAGCCTGAACAGGTGTCTGGGCACTTTTTATGCTTTTGGGACACTGTGTGCCTTGGCACTCCCTCAACTATTGAGAGCCACTCAGAACAAAGATGGCAGCTTGAACAATCACAAAAGTTTGAGCAGTAACAAGGAACCTCAAGCCAGGCTGATTTACAAGGTTCATCTGCTACCTGAGGCCAGACTTTCAAGATTGGACTAGACCACAGTTTCATCTAATACACAGCAAACCAATGCAGAGAGTCAAGGAACATGAACAGGGGAATATGATCCAAATGAAAGAACAAGATAACTCCAGCAACCAAACCTAATGAAATGGGGATAAATGATTTACCTTAAAGAGACCACAAAATAAGGGTCATAAAGGTGCTCACCAAGGATCAGTAATGAATTGTACACAGTGAGAATTTCAGGAAAACAGAAAATATTAAAAAGTACCAGATAGAAATCATAGATCTGAAGAGCAGATCAGGCAGAAAAAAAGGATCAGTAAACTCAGGGTAGTGGAAATCATTAAAAGAAAAATAATGAAAAGGAGTGAAGATACCTTAAGGGACTTATAAGACATCTTATATTATACACATTTATATGTGTGCAGTACACATAATATTGCTTTCTTATTATTGAGTTATGAGAAATAATTTTGCCATTTATGATAACATGAATGGACCTTAGAGACATGCCAAGTGAAATAAGCCAGACAGAAAGACGAATACTACTTCATGGTATGACTTACATGTGGAATCTAAAGAAAAAGAAGTCAAATGTACAGACAGAGAGCTTGGGGATTGGCAGGTGGGAGAAAGGGAGGATGTTGGTAAAAGATACAAATTTTCAGTTATAACATGAATAAGGTCTATGGATCCAATATGTAACATGGTGACTTTGATTATATTGTAGTGTATAAATGAAATTTGCTGAGAGCAGAACTTAAGTCCTCTCACTAAAAAAAAAAGGTAAATACGAGATGATGGATGTGTTAATTAACTTGATTAAAGGAATGTTTTCACAATATATATGTCAACTGTATCTCAATAAAGCTAAAAAATAAATAATAAATAGCAAAAGGATTGAATTCATACAATGTTCATTTTCCAACAACACTGGATTCCTGATTCGAAACCCAAAACAAATTTGCACATTCACTAATTCATGGAAATTAAAACCACACCTAAAGAATCAATAGGTCAAAAAAGAAATTACAGATATATTAGAAAATATTGTATGATAAATGAAGATAATATGTCAAAATTTGGGGATGCAGCTAAGGTAGTGCCTAGAATAAAAAATACTTCAGTAAAATGCCTAATTTTAAAAGTGAGAAAAAACTCAAACTGTTACAGTATATTCTACCTTAAGACAATGGAAAAAGTACAGCAAGTTAAACCCAAAGCAAGGAAACAAAAACGAAATAAGACAAACAAAAATAATTAATTGCAGAAATTAATGCAACAGAGAATAAAAAAAGCAATACAGAATATAAACTAAAAGCTGGTTCCTTGACAAAAATCAATGAAATGACAAATTTTATCTATACTGCCAAGAAAACTAGAGATAAGAATCAAATTATTAAGATTATTATTAACTTCAGAGAAATATAAAGGATTACAAAGGAATACTTTGAACAGTATGCTAACAAATTATGTAACCTAAAAGAAATGGACAAACTCCAAGAAAGACACAAATTAGTGAACTGTATCAAAAAGAAAGAAAATCTTAATAGAATTACAAGAGACTAAAATAATAATAAAAAAATTCCCACAAAGAAAAGGCAAGACCCAGGTGATTTCATAGGTGAATTCTATCAAAATATAAAAAAGAATTAATAATAATTCTTCACAGACTTTCAAAAAATAAAAGGAAGGAAAACTTCCAAATTCATTATACATAGCCAGTTATTTCCCTTATCCTAAATTTTCAATAACAAAACTCCTGGAATTAATAAGTGAGTATAGTGGGGTTGCAGGATGTAGTTAACATATAACATAAGATATCCCCAGAAAACAAAAAGAGGAAGAAAATAAGAAAAGAAAAATAACAACAAAAAAATGAAAAAAAAAAAGATATCCCCAAACCAAAGTCATCACAAGAAAACTACAGACTAGTAACTTATGAACTGAATAACAAAAATCCTCAACAAAACATTAGCATACCAAATCTAGTAACATGATTATGTACCATGACCAACTGGCATTTACTCCAGGAATGCACAGTTGATTTAACATCTAAAAAAATTAATATGACATACCATTTTAACAGATTAAAGCACACAAAAATATGATTATCTCAAATATAGAAAATGCATTTGGCAAAATCCAACCTTCTTTCATGACAAGAATGTTCAACAAAGTGGGATAGAAAGGGACTTCCTTAATATGATAAAGGGCTTCTACAAAATACCCATAGTTGATTGAATACTTAATGGTGAATGATGGAATACTTTCCCAAGTTAAGAAACAACGGTGGCATGGATGTCTACTCTTGTCTGTTCATTTAACATTTAACATTTTACTTGTGGCTGTAGTCCGGGTAGTTAGGTAAGAAAATGAGATCAAAGACATATAGAATGAAAAGGAAGAAGTAGAATTATCTTTATTTACAGATGATATAATTTTATATGTAGATATTAATAAATACACTACAATGCTATTACAACTAGTAAATTAATTCAATAAGTTTGCAGGAGAAAAAAAGTCAATATATAAAAATCAACTGTATGTCTATACAATAACAATAAGCAAACCAAAAATGAATTTTTTAAATGTCATTTACAACAGCATAAAAACCAATAAAATATTTGGAATAAATTCAACAAAAATATATAAAATGCATACTATTAAATTGTAAAACATTTGGTGAAGGCAATAAAATAATATCCAAATAAACAGAGAGGAAAGCCATACGCATGGATTGGCATATTTTGTAATGTTAAGATGGCAATATTCCCCCAAACTGATCTACAAATTAAATGCAAATTTGAAAAATCTATCAAAGTTCCAACTGGCTTCTTTGCAGACATTGACAACCTGATCTAAAAATGCATATGAAAATTCAAGGGACCTAGGAGAGTCAAAAGATCCTGTAGAAGAACACAATGGAATACTCAAAGTTATGAATTTTAAACCTTACTAGAAAGTTACTTAGTCTTTTTGGCTGCTATACAAGAATGACATAGCAACTGCATGGCTTAGAAACAACAGAAATTTTTTACCATTCTGGAAGCTTGGAAGTTCAAGATCAACATGTCAGTACTTTTGGTGTCTGTCAGGAACCTTTTTCCCTATGCATAGACTGCCATCTTTTCACCAAAATCTCACAAGGCAGAAGGGGCACGAGAGCTCTCTGGGGTCTCTTTTACAGAGGAAATAATCCATCCTCATTATGGAAAAACCTCCCAAAGGCACTACTTTCTAATATTATCAGAGTGGTGATAAAATTTCCACTTAAGAATGAGGGGGAGGGGGACATAAACATTCAGCTGAACATGAATAAACATGTAGCTACAAAAATCACAACAGTGTATTACTAGGATAAGGATAGATATAGAGATCAAAGGAATAAAAATGAGAGTCCAGAAATAAACCCGAACATCTATGGTCAATTTATTTTCAACAAGGATGCCAAAAACCATTCAATGGGCAAAGAATAGTCTCTTCAACAAATGGTGCTGGGTCATCTGGGTATCCACATGTAAAGGAAGAATTACTTTATGATCCAGCAATTCCAATTCTAGGTATATAACAAAAAGAACTGAAACATTTATTCACATAAAAAGTATACATACAACATGATTGTCTATGTAGAAAATCCAATATTATCAATAACAAAACTCCTGGAATTAATAAGTGAGTACAGTGAGGTTGCAGGATACAAGGTTAACAAACAAACCTGTTTTGTACAGTGATGAAGTAGAATTTGAAATTGAAAACAATACCATTTACATTAGCATCACCCCAGATTAAATACTTAGGTAAACCTAACAAAATAAGTATACAATCTAGATGAGAAAAACTATAAAACTCTGATGAACAAAATCTAAGAACTAAATAAGTGGAGAGCTATTCCATGTTGATAGATAGAAAACCTCAATATTGTCAAGATATCAGTTCTTCTCAGTTGGGTCTATAGTTAAGTGCAATCCCAGTCAAAATCACAACATGTTCTTTTGTTTACATCAACAAACTGATTCTAATGTTTATATGAAGAGACAAAAAAATCCAGAATAGTCAACTCAATATTGAAGAACAACAATCTTGGAGGACTGTCGTTACCCAACTACGAAACTTAGCTTTTAGCTATGGTACTCAAGACAGTTGGCATACAGGTGAAAGAACAGAAACGCAGTTCAAGGGAACAGAACAGAGAATGCAATAAATCACCCACAAAAATATGGCCAACTGATCTTTGATAAAGGAGCAAAGGCAGTACAATGCAGCAAAGAGTCTATTTAACAAGTGCTGCTGTACCAACTGAACATCCACATGAAAAACAAATGAATCTAGACGCAGACCTTATTCCCTTCACAAAAATTAACTGAAAATTGCTCATAAACCTAAATGTAAAATGCAAATTTAAGGAACTCTTTGAAGGTAACAGAAAACTTAGATGACATTGGATATGCAATGTCTTTTTATATACATGAAAGGCACGATTCTTGAAAGAAATAATTGATAACCTGGACTTCATAAAAATTAAAAACTTGCTCCACAAAAGATAAAGTCAAGAGAATGAGAAGACAGGTCACATACTTGGAAAAAATATTGACAAAACACACACTGAAAAAGGACTGGTATCCAAATATACGAGGAACTTTTAAAATTCAACAATAAGACAGCAAATAACCCAATTAAAAAATAGACAAATATCTGAAGACACCTCACCAAAGATAACAGATGGCAAATAAGCATATGAAAAGATGCTCCACATCATATGTCATTCAAGAAATGCAAATTAAAATAAGATGGCATACATACCTATTCGAATGGCAAAAATCCAGAACAGTGACACTAAATGCTGGTGAGCATGTGGAGTAACAGGAACTCTTATTCATTGCTGGCAGGAATACAAATCAGTACAGTGACTTTGGATAACAGTTTAGCTATTTCTTACAAAACTAAACAAACTCTTATGCTACAACCCAGTAATTGTACTCTTTGGTATTTCCCCAAGAGAACTGAAAACTTTTGTCCACATAAAAACCGCATGCAGATGTTTATAGCAGTTTTTATTCATGACTGCCAAAACTTGGAAGCAACCAAGATGTCCTTTAGTAGGTGAATAAATAAACTGTGGTACATCCAGACTAAAAGGAAATGAGCTATCAAGCCGTGAAAAGATATGGAGGAACCTTAAATGAATGTCACTGAGTGAAAGAACCCAGTCTGGAAAGGCTACATACTGTATGATTCCAACTCCAGACACTCTAAGAATGGCAAAACTATAGAGACAGTAAAACTATAAATGGTTGCCAAGGTTTGGGGATGGGAGAAGAAGAGGCAACGCACAGAGCTTTTTAGAGCAGTTAAAACACTTAGTATGACACCATAATGATGAATACATGTCATGATACATTCGTCCAAACCCATAGATTATACAGTACCAAAAGGATACCATAATGCAAACTACGAACTTGGGGTGATTAGAATGTATCATTGTGGGGTATAGGACGTAAACAATGTATCATTTGTTGATCATTTGCAACAAATGTTGTACCATTCTGCTTTGCCACTCTGGTCTGGTGGAACATGTTGACTGAGAATGGGGGAGGCTGTGTATGTGTGAGGGCAGGAGATGAATTGGAAATTACTGTACCTTCCTCTCAATTTTGCTATGAACCCAAAAGTACTATAAAAAAATAAATTTTTAAAAAATGTGTACATACCTATTCATGGCATATTTATTTGTAAAAGTCAAAACATAGACACAAACCAAATGGCCATCAGCTGGTGAATGGTAAATATATTGTGGTTTATTCATACAATGTAATATTACTTGACCATAAAACAAATTAAGTATTGATAGGTTACAACATGGATGAACCCTGAAAAACACTACACTAATTGCAAGAAGACAGCCACAAAAGACTACATATTGTATTATTCCATTAGTATGAAAGGTCAGAAGAGACAAACCTATACGTACAGTTCCCAGGTGTTGGGGATAAGGTAGAAAAGGAGAGTGACTCCTAAATGTGTATGGAGTTTTGGTGTTATGAAAGTATCGTATAATTAATTGTGCTGCCGGTTGCACATTTCTGTGAATATACTAAAGCACATTGAACTCTATACTTTAAAAGGGTGATCTCAATAAGTCGCTTAAAAAATAAAAAATCTCTACCAGCCAAGAGAGTTTGCATACCTATCATTTACCTGTAATTAACAAAGGGCTTCAAAATAACTCAGAGAAAATAAAAAGGGTCAGAATCTGATGACCCAGAAGAATGTACAACTGGTTTTCATTAAAACACAAATTTTTTCTCTATAGTTAGTACTCTGATCAAAAACATTCTCAGAGACTTTTCACAGTCACAAAATAAAGTTGGTTTCATTAAATTTAGCCTGATTTTTATGTGGTTGCAGTAAGAATGCTAATTTACCATATCAAGCCTCCTTCAAATTGCTTTGATGAAAGATTTGTAAAGAATCTCATATTGGACGCTTAAAGGCCTCTTGAAGCTACGAAGCCAAGCCAAGATCAGATGTTATCTAAAGTAACCATAAATTTGGGTGAATGCTTCTTTTATTAGGACCCCCTCCTCCTCCCCAAATATCCTCAAATTCCTGTAACCAGGTACCAGATCCGTTTCCTTTTGAGGGCTTTGTAAGCACTGCTCCAAAAGCAATTTGTTTCCTTAAATGTGTCTGGTCATATCTGATTAAATTAGCATCATTCTCAAATATGACATTTCAGGCAAGACCATGGTTGTATAACCAAGGTTTCCAATTATGTCTTGTTAACAAGGAGGATCTATTCTTACAACAATTATTCAAAAAACCACATTATTATGGAAAAAAAGTTCAATTATGTTTCCAGATTCTGGAGGTGTCAGGCATGGAGAAAAAGTTTAATTTCTGTTAAAAAAGTATAGTCTATTAATTGTTATAAATTGTAGATATTTTAAGAGAAAAGAGAAATGGGTTGGTTATAGAATACACTCAAGAGCGTAGAATCTTAAAACATCAGCAATTCCAAACAAAACTTACAATTATTGCTCTGTTACATTTCATTTCATTTCATTATATGTACTTAGTTGTTCAACTCAATTCCAGATTAGAAGTCTCATGAACCTAACAGCTTCTAAACTAGAGTTCCTTTAATCTTGACTCAGTCAATTGGATGTCTCAAAGTTGTCTTAGCAATACCACCAGAAGCCAGTGCACAACTATAGTATTTTTCTCTGTGTTTCTGAGATAGTCCTTCTTTGAGACAAAACACTCTGGCTTACAACTGATTTCAAGTGCTTTCACGCATCAGAGTTGTTATGGACTGAATATTTGTTGTACCTTCAAAATTCATGTATTGAAGCTATACTTCCCTAGTGTAGCTGTATTTGAAGATGGGGCATCTAAGGAAGTAATTACAGTTATGTGAGGTTCAAAGTGTGGGACCATGGTCCTATAAGATTAGTGTCCTTATGAGAAGAAACCCCAGAGAACCCTCCTCATTACTTCCCTCCCCAATTGAAAATTTTTCTTAGTAAATTAGAATATACCAGATTCAAATGAAAGAGTAAAGTTGTGCCCAAGATAACATGTTTTTTAAAGAACTGCAATTTATGACTGATAGCACTGTATTGTTTTGGTCTAATATCAGGGAAATCAACACCAGGTTACTCTTAAATAAAAACACACCATCAGCCATGAAGGCACTGATAAATATCTAAGACTTCAAACAATTTATGAAATAATTATGTCAATGAAATTTTACCCATGCAAATTTAACCTAGCCGATCTTTTTATTTGACAACACTTTTCGTGCAACAGTAGTATATCAAGGAAATCTAATGATTTCTAGCTCCTGATATTTTACAAAGTAAAAGAATAAATCATTTGTGATGTTCTGTGGGCCCTCTAGGAAATTTCAAAGAAACTTCTAGATGTAATGATAAAATTAATATCTTGAATTTGGCGAAGCAAAATATTATAAATTTTGTGAGATTTAACACTTGATTAAACAGAATCATAGGTTACTGAAAAACAGCACCTTGCTACCTATTTTATCAAAATGACAAAATTTTTTAAAGTATAAACCATTTCCATATTATGATGTAACTCTTCTGGGCAGTGCAATCCCCATTAGAGTTTCTCTGACATCACCCTTGATATAATGCATATTTCAGGTTTTAAGATCATTTTATGCCCTTCAGTCATCAGCGTAGCTTCAATTAATAATGTGCAACATCAAAGTAGTAAAGACCCCTCAAATGAAAATTTTGTAATCCAAAATCCCAGTAGTCATTGCTAGGAGGTGCTGACAGATTTTTGCCATAAGCCCCAGTCTAGGCTCCACATATGGCTATTGCTCCACACAGCAAATTTGTCCCTACCAGCACTCCAGTTTTTATTCAACACTGTGTGGGCTTGAAAATCTTAATTGTTTTCCAAGTAGTCTAATGAATATTATTTGAAGGGCAGATTTACAGGCCTTTTGTTTTACTACTAGGAAGGGGAAACATTCCTCAGTCAGCTACAACATCCATCTTCATAATACAATCAGGTAAAAGATGCAACCTCTTCACATAAAGCCTTCCTAAACATACTAATTAAGCTACAAACTGTTACTTTAATTCCATCAAACCTTACATTCCTAACTGCAGCCTCAATGAGGACTTCACTCAGATTTTGCTTTTACAACACTAGGTAGAAGTATTCCCAAGCTAGACATAATATCTATTCCCATAAAACATTGTTAATGTTGACACAGCTTCTTTACAGAATACCTGCCTAAAAACCCCAACTTTCATAATCCAATCAATCATTACGTTTCACATTCTCACAATCTAATTGTAGCCTGACTCAGAGCTTCATCAATTGAGGCAGGTGTTAGTGGGACACAGGCAGATAGAGCTCAAAGCCCTGGTAAGTTACAGTCAAGATCAAGGCTTCACAGTAAACAAGAAGCCTCATCCTGGACATCTGGGAAAATTCAGACTGAGGAACAGGGGATGTTTGCAAATGAGTTTCAGCTCCAGGCCAGTTCACTATAGATCCACTGTGACCAAAGAAATTTACAGCAAAGGGTTCTTGGGGTGAAAAGGTTATACCCAACTTTATTTCGAGGTGGCAGGTCAGTCCCTCAGCACTAAAACCACTCCAGCCTCCACTCCCCTCTCCTACAGCCTTCCATCCCCACCACCCAGGCTCCAGCCAAGCACTGGGTGGAACTTCTTACATTAACACAATAATGTCTTATTGCCTAAAGGTGTGGAACCAGTAGCATAGCAACAGGCCAGTTACATTTAAGCTCAGGGAGGATCCTGGCAATAGGAACCCCACTTTACCCACACTCCATCCCTCCAGGATTCTCGCCTTACAATCTACACGCTTTCCATCTTCTGCAATGGTCCCTGTGCAAGAAAGCTGGAGCACTCTAACCAGATTCCACAACAGCAGCAGAGGATAACAACAACTTAGAGAAAATAAAAATTAAGATACAGGTAACAAAAATTATAATAATCCTCAAGCCAAAGGAGGTTCTTAATAACAAAGACTTTAGGGGCGATAAGACACATGTTTTATTGCCACCAACATAGGCAAATCTTGTCCATCAGGTAGGATGAATGCAAGAGAGTGGTCCTGTGATAGGACTGCAGCAGGAAGGGGGTCCCTTCCAGGTCTAGTATACCATACTTTTACTTCTCTCCCCGTGGGGGTTACCGAAGGGTCTATATGTAGTGCTACTGGAGGTGCATGCACTGGCCATAATGATAAAACAAAACTCCCCGGTAAGATGTTCCTACATTCTGGCCGCTCAGGATATACTACTGTGACCTTTGGTGGCCACTCTGCAGTTATTCCAGGAATACACAGGAGGCCAGCTTCCAGGCTTTGTCCCCAAGGTGCCAGGAGAGCCAGCCATCATTGGTCCATGTGTAAAAAGGTCCAAGGCCAAGTCCACTCAATGGAGTCTCTGGGATTCAGTGCAGTTGGTGCTGGCAGCAAGATGTTATTCTGGTGGCCAAACCTCAGCTTCAGTAATTCTTCCTTGATTTGCAGTTGCAGTTTTATAGGGGAGACAGCCACATGTGTTAACATGTCTATGGGGCTTAGGGCTTCCTTTCGGGTTCTCTCATTCAAACGTCATAGCATGGTCCATAAGCGGACTAACCATCCCCGCAGACTATTGGTATCTGACTTTAGTCCGCATTTTAACAAACCATTGTGCCTCTCTATCATGCCTGCTGCGGTAGGATTGTATGGCACATGAAACTTCCACTTGATTCCCAGCTGTCACACACATTCTTGCAGTGTATGTCCAATAAAATGGGTGCCCTGATCACTCTCAATTACCTGTGGTCGGCCATAGACAGCAAAGAGATGCTCCAGGCCTCTTTTGGTCATCTGCTGGTCTGCACAACAGGTAGGAAAAGCAACCAGAAGTCCAGTAGCTGTGTCCACACAGGTCACCGCATACCGATATCCTTCTGACATAGGCAGAGGCGCAATATAGTCTATCTGCCACCTGACGAGGGGTACAGGCCCCTTAGCTATTGTCCCATGTTGCTGTTGAACTCGGTGTAAGTCCCTTTTGGAGCACACAACACACTCCTGCCAGGCTCTACTAACTTCTTCGAAGGTCAAAGGCAAGCCCCACTGACAGGCTACAGCCCACATTGTCTTTTTCCCTGCATGCAGCAAACGCTGAAGTAGCCATCGGGCTAGATCAGAGGCAGGCTTGCCTTCTAACCAATGTATCTGGGCCAATTTATCTGCTTCATCATTTCCTGGTGATGCCAGTGGGAAATGACCTGTCGCATGGTATACCGTAATCATTTTAGTCTGACCACAGGCCCATAAGTCTTGCCACAATTCTTGCCCCCAAAGGGGTCAGTGACCAACCAGCCAGTTGGCATGGTACCAGGTTGGTAGCCACAGGGTCAAGACCCCATAGACAGCCCAGCTGTCAGTGCAGACAACTATAGGGGAGGGCTCCTGGCTGATCACAAGCCACAGGGCCCGCAACTCTGCCCATTGACTGCTCTTCCACTTACCATCTTCCATCCATATTGTCTCAGACTTAGGATGGAAAGCTATGGCCCTCCATTTTGGGGGCTGCCCACGGCTGGAGCCATCTGTGTACCATGCGTCTTCGGGTATAGGGGCTCTTCCCTCCCGATAGGGACTATCTGCGACTAATGGTTCAAAAGCAATTCTTCCTGCTTTTCACTAGTATATGTCACTGGCTCCAACACACGTTGGAGTTCTTCACTCAAGGGGCTACTAGAAAGGGCACTATGCTGCTGTAGTTAAGCACCCGACTTTGCTAGTGTGGGTGTTTGCCACGCCACTCTTGGCTTTTGGATCCAGTCTCGTACCCACCCCAACATGGGATAGGTGGTTATTACCTTTATCGGGGCCAATCCAGTGATGGGTTCTGTAGCCAGCAAGGCATGATACACAACAGCCAGTTGTTTTTCCATTAAAGTGTATCGTACCTCTGCCCCTTTCCAGAGTTGTGACCAGAATCCAACCGGTTGGCGAGTTCGTTCAAGCCGCTACCAGAGAACCAGGCCATAACCTTTTTCAGTGACATGAACGTCCAGCTCACAGGGCCTTGATGGGTCTATCACACTCAAGGCCTGCACAGCCTTGACTGCCCGTTTTGCTGTAATAAAGGCAGGTGCACATGTCTCATCCCAGTCCCACCTGATGCCCTTTCATACCAACCGGTATAAGGGCTTCAGAATTTTTTCCAAGTGCCAGATAAACACTCTCCAGTAGCCTAGAAGACCCAGAAACTCCTGTAGCAATGCTACAGTTGTGGGCGTAGGAAAGGCCTGGACTTTATGAATAACTGCTTCTGGTATCACTTTGGTCTTACCCAAGCAGACGACCCCCAAGAATTTGACAGACAAACCAGGTCCCTGAACCTTGGACTGTTCACAGCTCATCCTTTCTCCTGTAAATATTGCAGCAGTCTAGGTGCTGCACCTTCGAGATCTGAAAGAGAGTTGGATGTGAGCATGACATCATCAATATAATGGTACAGCCACACCATTGGTGGTTTCTCCCATGTAGCCAAGTCCTGGGCTACAAGTCCATGACAGATGGTGGGGCTGTGGAGGTATCCCTGTGGGAGTATTGTGAAACTCCATTGCCATCTTTCCCACATGAAGGCAAACTGTTCCTGACTTTCCTGTTCAATGTCAATGGAAAAGAAGGCATTAGCAGGATCTACCATATAATGATATGTTCCTAGTTCATGGCTGATGGTATCGATCAAGCCTGCAATAGAGGGACAGCAGCATGCATAGGGGGTATGACCTTATTCAGTTCTCTGTAATCCACAGTCATACACCAGGAGCCATCTGGCATTTTTACTGGCCACACTGGGGAATTGAACGGACTATGGGTGGGCTTTTATAATACCCACCTTTTCCAGCTCCTGGAGAGTTTCTCCAATCTCTTTATGCCCCCCAGGCAGTTTGTACTGTTTGGTATTAGTCACCCACCGAGGCCCAGGCAAAGCGATGGGTGGTTGCCTAGCATGTCACCTCAGAACTGCATTCACCACACATACTCTCAGTCTGAACTCACCTGCAGTGGTCTGCAACCATATACCCTGCAGGATGTCAATCCCCAAAATATACTCAGGGATAGGAGATATATACACGGTATACTCTCTTGGGGGTAGATGCCCTATTCCCAAAGGGATTTGGGCTTTTTTCACTCTGATAGCATTCCCCCCATATCCATCTATGATAGTGCGGTCTCGGGGAACCACAAAGGGTTACCATGAATCAGTGAACATTCAGCCCCAGTGTCCACCAGAGCTGACACGTTGTATGTTAACTGGGGACCAATGGATAGCTATTTCAACATGTGGCCTCCGGAACCCCCTGGTCCCTCAGGGCAGATACCTTGACCTTCCCCTCAGTCAAACCGTGTTCCCCAATCATCTTCCTTTGTGGGCTCAAGGGAGGTTGACTCACTTTCCAGCAGGAAGTCATCCAAACACACAGGCCAGACTTGTGGCTCTCTCTCTGATCTCTGCCTCTTTGGTCTTAATGGCTGGAACTGCTTCTCTGGTTTCAGCTGTTGCCATAGCTCTTGTAAGATCCTATTTGACTTCCCATCTAATTTGTTTCCATCTGCTCCTGCCCGTATTAAATTAACCCACATCTGTGTCCCCGTAACCTTCATGGGGCCCTGTAAATTCTTCTTGTGAGAAACAGGTCTTACTTCTTTCTGAATTCTCATGGCTTCAGCCTCTCCTAAGTCTGCTACTGTACATGTCACCTTGCTTATGGGATGCCCTAAGTGAGGGGAAAGAATGGCCACTAGAGACCCAAAGAGGGATGTAGGAGCCGTTTGAATTACAATATTACTCATCCCAGTAGTGAAAATCTCTTCATCTGGGCCATAATTCTCTGGACTATAGATGGCATTTCTCATGCCTACCTCTCGTAGCACCTTTTGGAGTTCAGCATTTCTCTGCCATCTAACAGGAGAGGATGGTATATCACCCGATTTGGGACACACAGCACGAAGTGCAGCCATGAGCCAATCGAGGAGGGTGTGACTCCCTGGGGTCTGATGTGCATTTTGTAATCACTGCCTCAAGGCAGGCTTCACTGTCAGGGAAGACAGCTTTCCCATATCTGACCCCGACGAAACAATTCCATCCACCCCTAAGTCCCACATACACCGGAGCCAAGCTGATATTGACTCCAAGTGGTTCTGCCTAAACTGGGAGCCCAAATACACCAGCTCAGCCTGAGTATAGTGGTGGACCATAGAGTGCTCCACGACATGGGGAGGGGGCTGATCCTCTCCTTGGGGAACTTTCAGCTGCTGGGTCGTTATTTTCTTTACAACCACAGGGCATGCTTTCAATACAGGAGGTACCAGTGCCTCTGGCATCACCCCTTCATCTTTCTCCAGCTCCTCCATTACTGGGGCTGATGGCACCTTTATCTCCCCTCCCCTGAGTGCCTCCTCTGCTACAATCTTTACCTTTTCTAGTGTACCTCGCAGCAATGCTACCTCAGTCTTCAGAAGGTCTCTTACCTTCAGCTCAATGCTTCCTAGCTGAAGTTCTCAGACCACGTCTGCCTGTGCTTCCCTCAGGAGTTCATCTTTTTCCTTGATGGCCTCTTCCTCCTTCAGAACACCTGGCAGTGCTGCAGTCTCATCTCCAACGGCTCCTTGCTCCCAGTGCTCCCGTGCTGCCTCCTCTCGCATCAAAGCCATCTACCTCCTCAGGGAATCCACAGACATTTGCAGCTCATGTTCTCATGCTGCCTCCACTTGCATCAAAGCCATCTCCTTCCTCAGGGAATCCACACAATTTTGCAGCTCACGTTCTCATGCGCTATTTCTTGGGTCTCCTCAGTAGACTTTTTTAATATTGTGAGAAGCAGCCAAACCACAGTCCCTGCTGCCTCATGAGCACTCTGCTTCTCAAAGCATCTACTTACTATACCAAAGGCCAGCTCTACAGCTTCAGGTGTCACTTCCACTTGCCTCCATTCCTGGGGTGGGGCCCAGTCCTCTAGAAGTCAAGCCACCTCAGACCACATACCCATTGGGGGACAATCCACTGTCTCCCCATTCACAGATGCA
>JAVSCE010013054.1:0-14428 GCA_032199065.1 Smutsia gigantea | reverse complement strand
TTCATCTATATAGAAGGAAGATTTAGATTATTTTTAAAAAGTCCCAGGGAAAAAAATATGACAGAACGTAACAAAAAGGGCTATCTAAGAATGAGTGAAATCCAGAAACCATAAAGTAAAAGATTACTTCAAATTTTCTTTAAATTTCTTTCAAGTTTTCTTTGAATTTGCACACAGCAGCTCATTATACTATTCTCTCCAGTTGCAAATCTTAATATTAGCATGATAAATAATAACAAAACCCAAGTAAAAAATGGGCAAGAGGTCCTAGTTAATGCAGCAAGACAAGGAAAGGATGAAAAGGATATACACGGGGAGGAAGAAATAAAATCCTCTTTGTTTGCAGATGACTTGATTATCTATGTAGAGAATCCAAAAAAAAAAAAACCCCAGAACAAATAAACAACTATAGCAAGGATGCAGGATACAAGGTTAATACACAAAAGTCAACTGCTTTCCTAGACACCAGCAATGAACAAATGGAACCTGAAGCTAAAAACACAACACCACTTATATAAGCACCCAAAAATGTGAAATACTTAGTTATCAATCTAACAAATTCCTACAAGATGTATATGGGGAGAATCACAAAACTCTGATGAAAGAAACTAAAGGACTACATAAATAGAAAGACAGTCCATGTTCATGGATAGGAAGACTCAATATTGTCAAGATGTCAGTTCTTCCCAATTTGACCTACAGAGTCAAAGCAATCCCCATCAGAGTTCCAGCAGGTTATCGTGTGGATTATCAACAAGCTGTTCTAATGCTTATATGGAGAGGAGGCAAAGACTCAGAATATGGAAGCAGAAGAACAAAGTTGGAGGACTGACACTACTTGAACCTCAAGACTAACGATGAAGCTACAGGAATCAGGACAGCGTGTGTTGGAGAAAGAAGAGACACACTCATCAGTGGGACGGAAGAGAGGGCCGTTGCATAAACAGTCAACTGACCTTTGACAAGGAGCAAAGGCAACTAATGGGGCAAAGAAGGTCTCTTCCACCAATGGTGCCCCAGCTGCTAGATGTGGAGAAAATGAACCCACACACAGACCCTACACCCTTCACAGAGTTAACTCAAGTGGACTACAGACCTAAAAGTAAGATGCAAAACAATAAAACTCCTAGACGATAACACAGAGAAACCTAGGTGACCTGGATATGGTGATGACTTTTCAGATTAAACACCAAAGGTGTGTATCTATCTGAAACGAAAACTGATAAGCTGGACCTCATTAAAATACAAAACTTCTGTCTGTGAAAGACTATAAGGAGGATGAAAAGAAAGGCCACAGAATGGGAGAAAATATTTGCAAAAGACACATCTAATAAAGCACTGTTATCCAAAATAAACAAAAAACTATCAAAATTTAACAATAAGAAAACAACCCAATTAAGAACTCGGACAAAGACCTTAACAGATGCCTCACCAAAGATATACAGATGACAAGCATATGAAAAGATGTTCAATATCACTAATAAGGGAAACAAATGAAACTACAGTGAGATACCACTTCACACCCATAATAATCATAAAATAAGAGTTTTAAAATATCACCTGTAGGAGTATGGGAGAATATATTCATAAATGACGTATCCGATAAGGAGTTGACATCCAAAATAGATAAAGAACTCACGCACCTCAACAAACAAAGAGCAAATAATCCAATTAAGAAATGGGCAGAGGACATGAACAGACACTTCTCCAAAGAAGAAATTCAGATGGCCAACACGCACATGAAGAGATGCTCCACATCACTAATCATCAGAGAAATGCAGATTAAAACCACAATGAGATATCACCTCACACCAGCGAGGATAGCCAACATCCAAAACACAAACAACAACAAATGTTGGCGAGGATGTGGAAAAAAGGGAACCCTCCTACACTGCCGGTGGGACTGCAAATTAGTTCAACCATTGTGGAAAGCAGTATGGAGGTTCCTCAAAAAACTCAAAATAGAAATACCATTTGACCCAGGAATTCCACTCCTAGGAATTTACCCTAAGAATGCAGCAGCCCAGTTTGGAAAAGACAGATGCACCCCTATGTTTATTGCAGCACTATTTACAATAGCCAAGAAATGGAAGCAACCTAAGTGTCCATCAGTAGATGAATGGATAAAGAAGAGGTGGTACATATACACAATGGAATATTATTCAGCCATAAGAAGAAAACAAATCCTACCATTTGCAACAACATGGATGGAGCTAGAGGGTATTATGCTCAGTGAAATAAGCCAAGCCGAAAAAGACAAGTATCAAATGATTTCACTCATATGTGGAGTATAAGAACAAAGAAAAAAACTGAAGGAACAAAACAGCCACAGACTCACAGAACCCAAGAACGGACTAATAGTTACCAAAGGGAAAGGGACTGGGGAAAATGGGCGGAAGGGAGGGATAAGAGGGAAAAAGGGGCATTACGATTAGCAGATGTAATGTTGGGGGGTCACGGGGAGGGCAGTACAACTCAGAGAAGACAAGTAGTGATTCTATAGCATCTCACTACGCTGATGGACAGTGACTGTAATGGGGTTGGTGGGGGGGATCTGATGAAGGGATAGTTTAATAATCGTAATATTGCACATGTAATTGTAAATTAATGATAATAAAATAAATTATATTAAAAAAAAAGAAGAAAACATCCTACCATTTGCAACAACATGGATGGAGCTAGAGGGTATTATGCTCAGTGAAATAAGCCAAGCCAAAAAAGACAAGTATCAAATGATTTCACTCATATGTGGAGTATAAGAACAAAGAAAAAAACTGAAGGAACAAAACAGCAGCAGACTCACAGAACCCAAGAACGGACTAATAGTTACCAAAGGGAAAGGGACTGGGGAAGATGGGTGGGAAGGGAGGGATAAGAGGGAAAAAGGGGCATTATGATTAGCAGATGTAATGTTGGGGGGGCACGGGGAGGGCTGTACAACTCAGAGAAGACAAGTAGTGACTCTATAGCATCTCACTATGTTGATGGACAGTGACTGTAATGGGGTTGGTGGGGGGGGACTTGATGAAGGGGGTAGTTTAATAATCATAATATTGCACATGTAATTGTAGATTAATGAACCAAAATAAATTATTTTAAAAATAAATAAATAAATAAATAAAATATACTTATAAAAAAATATATTATCACCTGCCTGTAGGAAAATGTTATATGACACAAACTCTCACCTGGCTCAGCCTCATGTCCATCAAAGTGTTCCTCGCTTGGCCAATCTTCCTCATGTCCAACTCACCTGTGCCAGGTGTCATCAATCCAGGTGTCATTCCACCTGGGTACGGAGTGTTCAATCCACCTGGATAGGGTGTGTTAAGACCTCCAAATTGCTGGGGGTAAAAGGATAAAATGCTGGCTTGCATTGTCATGCAGATGAACCTTATCTTTCTTTCCCACGGTCTGACACGTGCAGACTTACAGAGAGACTCAGCTGCAACACAGCTGAACTGCAGAAACACTCTGCCACCACCCACTGCCCCCGCTGCCCCACTGCTGGCCTGTCTAATCAAACTACAGGAGACCCACTTGCCTTCTTTCCGGATGCTTACAGTTTGTCGAGGGTCCACTGAAGTATGGTTCTCTCCAGTCTGTAAATGTTTGGCAAAGAAACTGTCGGGAACAGGAGTCAGTTTCTCATAACGTGGGTTCCTCTGACGTTTGTTTCTGGCATCGCCAACCTCTGGGATGCTGAGCCACTCCTCCTCTGTGACTTCCGCCAACTTCCTCTGCAAACATTCAGCCCCAAAAAGCTTTCATTCTCTGGCAGAATTTCCCATGCACAAGAAAAACTATGCTCTCCCTGACTCCTAACCCCGAAATCATCATGCCTTAGAAAGGATTCTGATGAGGAAATGGTTATCTACTTCACTTAGGAAAATCAATTTGTTGGATCTACTCTACTTCATTCAAATGTAAACTGTTCTGCCAAAGCCCAGAGGACACAATTTAGAAAACCTTATGTATAAATGGAGTTAAAGTTACAAAGAAAATAAGATCGTTTATCCCTCCTTTATCAGTGAGGGGAGGAGAGGCTTTCTGCACACATAGGTATAATCACATATACTAAAGCAGGGGCCTTCTTCTATTGTCTGAGTTAAATAAAAACAACAGTTAGTAAAATTACATCAGTTCTACCACAGAGCAGGCTGGGTCTCTGCTGTAGGTCAAGTGAATTAGAAACAGCATGCCATCCATCTGCTTACTTTGAGATCTGAGAACTGCTGTTGGATTTTGGGGCGTTCCATACGGTATTTCTCAATTTCTTCTTTCTCTCTTTGCTCCCTATAAGTAAAATGTGTGTATGCATTAGAAATACTGGATGCCCATTCTGAAATAGTCATTTTATTACACTTCTTAATTAAATCACAAAAAAAAGAATAATTCTGCATGCTCAGCAGCTAAGTCAAATATATTGTAAGGTAATAATGGATACATTCACAAATACAATAACTCAATTATCTACCAAAAGAAAATATGCAGAAATTCATTAAAATAAAATCAAGTTGTCTTACTCTGATATAAATACTTGAATTGGAACATGGGTGTATTTCCTGCTTTGAAACTTTACAAAATTCCAAAGGTAGGGTCTCAACTCAGAAGAATCCTTCTTTGTGAATCCTCAACTCAGAAGAAAAGCTGAGCCCTGTCCTAGTTGCCCACCCAACTCTCTACTTATCACTGCCTCCCTCTTTCCAAATAAACAGATCACCTCTAACAATGAGCCCTCCATCAGCTTCAGCTCCAGTTACCAGAACTAATGGTCGGTATCACCAACCAAGTAACTGCTCTTCAGGGAGCGTTAACTGGGTTACTGGTGATTTAGGACCAGGTGCCAGTTATATAAGAAACTGTGACAAAGCACCAAGTTAGACAAACAAGAGTTGATGTTAACCAAGTAGCTTATGGTCCCTAACATTGAAATTTGCCTTTTCCTCCATTATGGAAAAGGTAAAAAACCAGAGGTAGGACTCCGCCTCAGGATCTAACTTCCACCCCACAGGAAATATTGAGGGAAGAACAAGTTCAAGGACACCCTGAGGAGCTAGGAAGCCATTTGATAATTCAGGCCCCTCATGAAAAGAGCTGATCTGTTCAAAAAGCCAATGTCAGTAGGAAGTTAAAAAGACGGGAAAGGGGGAAGCTTGGGAAATATGAGGAGTGATTCCACTGTATCCTGGTTTGGAAAAAGGCAAAGAAATATAGCTGCGGACTGGCTCTCAGATAACCAAGAATCAGGGCTCACGTTGGTGGGTGTGATAAAGTGTGTGTCCATGTGGAAGGCAGAGTGCTCAGTGCTGAGGGTACACTGACCCCAACAGGTCCCAGCAAAGACCACCTCAGATGCAGAAGCAGCAAATGTGTGAACTGTGAATAGGTGTGGAGACTACATGGTGTCATGTTTGCTGCACTGTTCTTCTGTATATTATAAATACAACAAACCTATGTATGTTTATAATTAGTACTTCATTATAAAGCTTTAAAAAGCCAACCATATTTCTAAAACCACTTAATTTGATGATTCTTTTAGTGTATCCACGTCAGTCCGATTTTTTTATGTATGAATTCCAGAAGACTAAAATAATATCTTCTTTAATATGCAGATCCATGCATGTTTAATTACTAAATATATACACACTGCTATAAGTTCATACACCTTGATTAATAATAAGCTTCAATAAACTCCCCTTAAGAATTACATTCTACTCTTATAATTTTGAAAAAATTAAAAACTCTACATATATTATGGGGAGTTAGTAAATTACATGTGTAATAAGCAATATAAAGAAGTAAATGAACCAAAATGTTAACTGCCACTTTCTGGGCTTATGAATAAATCTTATTCTCTTACCTGTACTTAATCTCATTGTCCTAGCATTCCATAATGAGAATGTACTCTTTTTGAAATTAAAAAATGCAAACAACTTACAAAGCCATGTAGTTTATTACACTTTGTAGGATCATGTGTTTACTTTGTATAAATTTTCCCAGAGTAAGGACAGGGAATTCAGAAGGCTGCCATATCAACTGGTACATTGAGGTAACATCAATATAAGATTTACTAGACCAAAGTTCAGTGCAGGACACCCCCTGAGAGCCCACAGAGAAAACATTAAGGCTCTGCTGTGAAGTGTCTTCTCTCCAACAGGCCCCAAGGACAGAGTTAACATCCTTCCCTACATGCATGGGCCTCACTCCCTCCAGGCTCACTGTAGGCTTTGGTCCTCACCAACCTGACCCAACTCCCCATGGTTGTGTCCCAACACTGATGGTCCATGGAACAAGATTCTCAAGCCATAATCACCTGCCCATGAGGAACTGGATGTCCATTTGCCATCTTCAGGTAACTTCCAAATTATTTAATATACATTAAGCAATATCACTACACCCACTTCAAAGAGGTAACCTTGATGTGATTCTGATTTCTGGAAAGCCAAACATAGAGCTCTCAAGCTCTCCACTCTAGTCCCCAGGCCGTGAGGCTTCTCTGCGACAACCTACCACTTATCTAAATGTGGCTGCCATAGACCAAGACCCAGGTGGCCTCGAGGCTGAGCAGACACACATACTGTTCGTGCAACTTTTCTCAAAGTCTGAAATGCATCAAAACAAAACTTTTCTCTTAAAAGAAATTTAAAACATCCAAAACACAAACAACAACAAATGTTGCCGAGGATGTGGAGAAAAGGGAACCCTCCTACACTGCTGGTGGGACTGCAAATTAGTTCAACCATTGTGGAAAGCAGTATGGAGGTTCCTCAAAAAACTCAAAATAGAAATACCATTTGACCCAGGAATTCCACTCCTAGGAATTTACCCTAAGAATGCAGCAGCCCAGTTTGAAAAAGACAGATGCACCCCTATGTTTATTGCAGTACTATTTACAATAGCCAAGAAATGGAAGCAACCTAAGTGTCCATCAGTAGATGAATGGATAAAGAAGATGTGGTACATATACACAATGGAATATTATTCAGCCATAAGAAGAAAACAAATCCTACCATTGCAACAACATGGATGGAGCTAGAGGGTATTATGCTCAGTGAAATAAGCCAAGCCGAAAAAGACAAGTATCAAATGATTTCACTCATATGTGGAGTATAAGAACAAAAAAAATACTGAAGGAACAAAACAGCAGCAGACTTACAGAACCCAAGAATGGACTAATAGTTACCAAAGGGAAAGGGACTGGGGAAAATGGGTGGGAAGGGAGGGATAAGAGGGGAAAAAGGGGCATTACGATTAGCAGATGTAATGTTGGGGGGGCACGGGGAGGGCTGTACAACTCAGAGAAGACAAGTAGTGATTCTATAGCATCTCACTACGCTGATGGACAGTGACTGTAATGGGTTGGTGGGGGGGACCTGATGAAGGGGTAGTTTAATAACCATAATATTGCACATGTAATTGTAGATTAATGATAATAAAATAAATTATATTAAGAAAAAAAGGGAAAAAAAAGTACATGCAGACAAAAAAAAAAGAAATTAAAGAGGACACTAATAAATGGAAATTCATCCCATGCTCCTGGCTAGGAAGAATTAGTATTGTCAAAATGGCCATCCTGCCTAAAGCAGTCTACAGATTCAATGCAATCCCTATCAAATTACCAACAGCATTCTCCAATGAACTAGAGCAAATAGTTCTAAAATTCATATCAAACCACAAAAGACCCCGAATAGCCAAAGAAATCCTGAGAAGGAAGAATAAAGCAGGAGTATTATGCCCCCTGACTTCAAGCTCTACTACAAAGCTACAGTAATCAAGACAATTTGGTACTGGCACAAGAACAGACTCATAGACCAGTGGAACACAATGGAGAGCCCAGATATAAACCCAAGCATATATGGTCAATTAATATACGATAAAGGAGCCATGGATATACAATAGGGAAATGAAAGCCATTTCAACAGCTGGTGTTGTTAAAACTGGACAGCCACATGTAAGAGAATGAAACTGGATTACTGTCTAACCCCATACACCAAAGTAAACTCAAAATGGATCAAAGACCTGAATGTAAGTCATGAAACCATAAAACTCTTAGAAAAAAATATAGGCAAGAATCTCTTGGACATAAACATGAGCAACTTCTTCATGAACATGTCTCCCCGGGGAAGGGCAACAAAAGCAAAAATGAACGAATGGGACTATATCAAACTAAAAAGCTTCTGTACAGCAAGGGATACCATAAGTAGAACAAAAAGACTTCCTACAATATGGGAGAATATATTCATAAATGACATATCCGATAAGGGGTTGACATCCAAATTATATAAAGAGCTCACGCACCTCAACAAACAAAAAGCAAATAAGCCAATTAAAAAATGGGCAGAGGAGTTGAACAGATCCTTCTCCAAAGAAATTCAGATGGACAACAGACACATGAAAAGATGCTCCACATCACTAGTCATCAGAGAAATGCAGATTAAAACCACAATGAGATATCAACTCATACCAGTTAGGATAGCCGCCATCCAAAAGACAAACAACCACAAATGTTGGCAAGGATGTGGAGAAAGGGGAATGCTCCTACACTGCTGGTGGGAATGTAAATTAGTACAACCATTGTGGAAAGCAGTATGGAGGTTCCTCAAAAAACTCAAAATAGAAATACCATTTGATCCAGGAATTCCACTCCTAGGAATTTACCCTACGAATGCAGCAGCCCAGTTTGAAAAAGATATATGCACCCCTATGTTTATCGCAGCACTATTTACAATAGCCAAGAAATGAAAGCAACGTAAGGGTTCCATCAGTAGACGAATGGATAAAGAAGATGTGGTACATATACACAATGGAATATTATTCAGTCATAAGAAGAAAACAAATCCTACCATTTGCAACAACATGGATGGAGCTAGAGGGTACTATGCTCAGTGAAATAAGCCAGGCGGAGAAAGACAAGTACCAAATGATTTCACTCATATGTGGAGTACAAGAACAAAGAAATAACTGAAGGAACATGACTTCCGGGAAGACGGCGGCGTGAGCAAGGCGGCAGAAATCTCCTCCCAACACTATATTTATCTACGAAACACAGCAAATACATCTATTCCTAAAAGAGAGACAAGAATACACAGGAAAGTGCACAGCGTGCAGCTACACCCGAGAGGACTCGGCACCCCAAGAGGCGGGTAAGATACGGAGCCGTGACCCGGCGGGACCCGAGCCCTCCCCCACCCCAGCGCACCGGCGGGAGGAGAGGAGTCAGAGCCGGGAGGGAGTGGAAGTGCACCCCGCGAAGTAGCCAGCCCCGGTGATCTGCGCGGGGAGCGCTGACCCACATCGCGCAGTGCAGCGGAGATTGGAGAGACAGAGGGGCAGGATCTGAGCGGGGAACGCGCCAGGGTGCTTGCAGCCGGCTCCCGGGAAGGAAAAAAAAAAAAAGCGCAAGCTTTCTTCAGCGGTCTTAAAGAGACAGGAGCCCAGCGGAGAAGCCGGATCGCCCCAGCACACTCAGCCCAGCAGGATGGGAGTCCTGGGGAGTTTCAGATGCCTTCGCTGGCTACTGGGGAAGCGTAGCCGTACTTACACTTCTCACTGAGATCAACAGTCTCCTATTCGTTCCCACCCCTGCCAGAGCGATAAAGGGCCCTGTGGAGCGGGTGGCCATGGCTGTGGAATAGTGGGGCAACAGCGCCACCTACAGCATTCCCACAGAATCTACTCCCGGTGGGCATTTTTGTTTTGTTTTGTTTTTTCTTTTTTTTCTTTCTTCTTTTTCTTTCTTTCTTTCTTTTTTCTTTTCTCTTTTTAAAGTCTTAAAGAGCCCAGCTGACATACATGGCAACTACCAGCGACCAATTCTATAGCCATGAAAAGACAGAGGAATATGGTTCAGACCAAAATCAACCAGACAACCCCAGAGAGAGAGCCTGAAGGGATGGAAATGCACAGTCTTCCTGAAAAAGAATTCAGAATAAAAGTCATAACCATGCTGATGGACCTACAGAGAAATGTGCAAGAGCTGAGGGAGGAAGTGAGGGAAGTGAGGAAAGACAATGTAGAAATCAGACAAGCGATCGACAGGCTTAACAGCAGACTGGATGAGACGCAAGAGACTGTTAATGGAATAGAAATCAGAGAACAGGAATACAGAGAAGCTGAGGCAGAGAGAGATAAAAGGATTTCTAGGAATGAAAGAATATTAAGAGAACTGTGTGACCAATCCAAACGGACCAATATTCGCATTATAGGAGTACCAGAGGAAGAAGAGAGAGAAAAAGGGATAGAAAGTGTCTTTGAAGAAATAATTGCTGAAAACTTTCCGTCACTGGGGAAGGAAATAGTCTCGCAGTCCACCGAAGCCCACAGATCTCCCAACACAAGGGACCCAAGGAAGACAACACCAAGACACATAATAATTAAGATGGCAAAGATCAAAGATAAAGACAGGGTATTAAAGGCAGCTAGAGAGAGAAAAAAGATCACCTACAAAGGAAAACCCATCAGACTATCATCAGACTTCTCAACAGAAACCTTACAGGCCAGAAGAGAATGGCATGATATATTTAACGTTATGAAACAGAAGGGCCTCGAACCAAGAATATTGTATCCAGCACGATTATCATTTAAATATGATGGAGGGATTAAACAATTTCCAGACAAATGAAAGTTGAGAGAGTTTGCCTCTCATAAACCACCACTGCACGATATCTTAAATGGACTGCTCTAGATGGAAGCACTCCTAAGGCTAAAGAGATGTCACCAGAGAAAATAAAATCATAGCAAAGAAAGCAGACCATCCAAATACTAACTAAAGGCAAAGAATAAAACACCTATTATAGAAAGAATGGAGGAGGAGGAATAAGAAGGGAGAGTAATAAAGAAACATCAGACAGTGTTTACAATAACTTAACAAGAAAGTTAAGTTAGATTGTTAGACAGTAAAGAAGCAACCCTTGAACCCTTAGTAACCACGAATCTAAAGCCAGCAATGGCAATAAGTACATATCTATCAATAATCACCCTAAATGTAAACGGACTGAATGCACCAATCAAAAGACACAGAGTAACAGAATGGATAAAAAAGCAAGACCCATCTATATGCTGCCTACAAGAAACTCACCTCAAATCCAAAGATATACACAGACTAAAAGTGAAGGGATGGAAAAAGATATTTCATGCAAACAACAAAGAGAAAAGCAGGTGTTGCAGTACTTGTATCAGACAAAATAGACTTCAAAACGAAGAAAGTAGCAAAAGATAAAGAAGGACATTACATAATGATAAAGGGGTCAGTCCAACAAGAAGATATAGCCATTATAAATATATATGCACCCAACACAGGAGCGCCAGCATATGTGAGACAAATACTAACAGAATTAAAGGAGGAAATAGACAGCAATGCATTCATCTTAGGAGACTTCAACACACCACTCACTCCAGAGGACAGATCAACCAGACAGAAAATAAGTAAAGACACAGAGGCACTGAACAACACACTAGAACAGATGGACCTAACAGACATCTACAGAACTCTACACCCAAAAGCAACAGGATACACATTCTTCTCAAGTGCACATGGAACATTTTCCAGAATAGACCACATACTAGGCCACAAAAGAACCTCAGTAATTTCAAAAATATTGAAATCCTACCAACCAACTTCTCAGATCACCAAGGTATAAAACTAGAAATAAATTTTAGAAAGAAATCAAAAAGGCTCACAAATACATGGAGACTTAACAACACGCTCCTAATTAATCAATGGGTTAACGACCAAATCAAAACAGAAATCAAAGAATATATGGAGACTAATGACAACAACAACACAAAGCCACAACTTCTGTGGGATGCAGCAAAGGCAGTTCTAAGAGGAAAATATATTGCAATCCAGGCCTATTTAAAGAAGGAAGAACATTCCCAAATGAATAGTCTAAAGACACAATTACTGAAATTGGAAAAAGAAGAACAAATGAGGCCCAAAGTCACCAGAAGGAGGGACATAATAAAGATTAGAGAAGAAATAAATAAAATTGAGAAGAATAAAACAATAGAAAAAATCAATAAAACCAAGAGCTGGTTCTTTGAAAAAATAAACAAAATAGATAAACCCCTAGCCAGACTCATTAAGAGAAAAGAGAATCTACACACATAAACACAATCAGAAATGAGAAAGGAAAATCACGACGGACCCCACAGAAATACAAAGAATCATAAGAGAATATTATGAGAATCTATATGCTAACAAGCTGGAAAACATAGAAGAAATGGACAACTTCTTAGAAAAATACAACCTTCTAAGAATGACCAAGCAAGAAACAAAAAAACTAAACAGACCAATCACCAGCGACGAAATCGAATTGGTAATCAAAAAACTACCCAAGAACAAAACCCCGGGCCTGATGGATTCACCTCTGAATTCTACCAGACATATAGAGAAGAAATAACACCGATTCTCCTTAAAGTTTTCCAAAAATAGAAGAGGAGGGAATACTTCCAAACTCATTCTATGAAGCCAGCATCACTCTAATACCAAAACCTGGAAAAGACCTCACCAAAAAAGAAAATTACAGACCAATATCCCTGATGAACGTAGATGCAAAATACTCAACAAAATATTAGCAAACCGAATTCAAAAATACATCAAGAGGATCATACACCATGATCATGTGGGATTCATCCGAGGGATACAAAGGTGGTACAACATTTGAAAATCCATCAACATCATCCACCACATCAACAAAAAGAAGAACAAAAACCAAATGATCATCTCCATAGATGCTGAAAGCATGACAAAACGAGCACCCCTTCATGATTAAAACTCTCAACAAATGGGCATAGAGTATGGGTACCAACATCTATAAAGGCTATATATGACAAACCCACAGCTAACATCATACTTAATAGGAGAAGTTGAAAGTTTTCTCATCTAAGACTGGAACAAGACAGGATGCCCAATTCCTTCTCATACTAAGAACATAGTACTGGAGGTCCTAATACATACAATCAAACAAAACAAAGATATATACAGATTCAGATTGGTAAAGAAGAAATAATTGTCACTATTTAGAGATGACATGGATATCAAATACAAAAACACTAAAGACTCCACTCAAACTACTAGAACTAATACCTAATTAGCAAAGTTGCAGGATGTTAGTAAATTAACACAGGAGAAATCTGTTATTGTTTTTACACACAACTATGAACAACAGAAAGAGAAATAGAAAACAGACTCCCATTCACAATTGCATCAAAAAGAATAAAATACCTAGGAATAAACCTAACGAAGGAAGTGAAAGACCTGTACTCTGAAAACTACAAGACACTCCCTAGAGAAATTAAAAACCACACTAACAAATGGAAATTCATCCCATGCTCTTGGCTAGGTAGAATAAATATTGTCAAAATGGCTATACTACCTAAAGCAATCTGCAGATTCAATGCAATCCCTATGAAAATACTAACAGCTTTCTTCAATGAACTGGAACAAATAATTCTAAAATTCATATGGAACCACAAAAGACCCCGAATAGCCAACGCAAACCTGAGAAGGAGGAATAAAACAGGGGGAATTACGCTCCCTGACTTCAAGCTCTACTACAAAGCCACAGTAATCAAGGCAATTTGGTATTGGCACAAAAACAGACCCACAGACCAGTGGAACAGAATAGAAAATCCAAACATTAACCCAAACATATACAGTCAAGTAATATTTGATAAAGGAGCCTTGGATATACACTGGGGAGATGACAGCCTCTTCAGCAGCTGGTGTTGTAAAATCTGGACAGCTACATGTAAGAGAATGAAACTGGACTACTGTCTAACCCCATACACAAAGGTAAACTCATGGTGGATCAAAGACCTGAATGTAAGTCATGAAACCATAAAACTCTTAGAAAAAAACATAGGCAAAAATTTCTTAGACATAAACATGAGCGACTTCTTCATGAACATATCTCACCGAGCAAGGGAAACAAAAGCAAAAATGAACAAGTGGGACTATATCAAGCTGAAAAGCTTCTGTACAACAAAGGACACCATCAGTAGAACAAAAAGACTTCCTACAGTATGGGAGAATATATTCATAAATGACATATCCAATAAGGGGTTGACATCCAAAATATATAAAGAACTCACACACCTCAACAAACATAAAGTAAATATTCCAATTAAGAAATGGGCAGAGGACATGAATAGACACTTTTCCAAAGAAGAAACTCAGATGGCCAACAGGCACATGAAAAGATGCTCCACATCACTGATTATCAGAGAAATGCAGATTAAAACCTCAATGAGATATCACCTCACACCGGCAAGGATGGCCAACATCCAAAACGCAAACAACAACAAATGTTGGCGAGGATGTGGAGAAAAGGGAACCCTCCTACACTGCTGGTGGGAATGTAAATTAGTTCAACCATTGTGGAAAGCAGTACGGAGGTTCCTCAAAAAACTCAAAATAGAAATA
>JAVSCE010013053.1:0-17185 GCA_032199065.1 Smutsia gigantea | reverse complement strand
TTTTTTAATATTCAATTCTTTAAATTTTTGTGTGTTTGAAAATTTTCACAATAAAATGTTTTAATTTTATTAAACTACACTGAGATTCCTACTTACTTCCATCAAATTGGCAAAAATCCAAGAGTTTGTCAACATACTCACTAAGCAAGGCTGTAGGGAAAGAAGCACACTCATATATTGCTACTGAGAGTGTAAAATGGTGCAAATGGAGAGAAATCTGACAATATCTAGAGATGCATTTACCCTTCAATCCATTTTCACTATTTTCCTATTATAGCTGTACACTTACAAAACAACATGGATGCAAGGTCATTCACTATGGCATTATTTCTAACAAGAAAAGATTGTCAAAAACACAGTCTAGCAACTAGCAACTGGTAGAATACACTATAGTATACCCAAGCAATTCAATACGAGGGAGCTATTTTTTAATTGGACTTATCACCCATAAACATTCCCAACAGTTTCAATTTCTATAAAAGTTAAAAGAAAACTGAGAAGTAGCAACAGTCTCCATACCTTTTGGTCCAGGTAACCCATCCAAGCCAGTGCGTCCTGGAGGACCTTGAGGTCCTGGGAAACCATGATCCCCCTTTGGGCCAAGTGTTCCTTTGAAACCTGGGAGTCCTGGAGGCCCAGGTGGCCCAGGTAGTCCAAATCCTGGTTCTCCCTTGAGCATACACATGACAAAACACGACAAAAACTCTCATGATTTTCTTGATGTTTATTTTTTACCACAGAGAATTTAAAGTAGAAAATATAAAGTAATACTTTTTTTTTCCCCATGGGGAAGGGAGTAGGACAATTAAATGAAAAGTAATTGGTATGTTGGAGAGAACATCTGGAAGGCTGGGAAACAGGGTTTAGCAAAACAAACTAAATGATTTGGACTGGTTTCAAGACAAGAAAGAGATAACTGAGCAAACATGAGATTAAAGAAGTGAAGTGAGGAAATGTGATTATAGACTGAGTATTAGATGATTATTTTAAATTTGACTAAGTATGATAATGAAATTGTGGTTTTTGTATAAATGTGCATTTACTTAGAGATGAATACTGAATTATTTATGGTTGAAATAACACAATTTTGAGGTCTGGGTTAAAATGCTTCGGCAAAGAAAAAAGGAATAGATGAAGCAAATATAAAATCTTGATCATTTAGAATCTGAGTGATGGATATAGAAAAGTTCATTGTATTATTGCTTTTACTTTTGTGCCCGTTTGAAAAGTTCATAATAAAATAAAAACAACTAATCAATAGAGAAGTGGTGTCTCATGAGAGCTGGGGTCATCGGTCAATTGTTATTCCCACGGAAAAAAAAGTAGTAATGATGAAAACCCAGGAAGTTTAAATTAATTAAGAACAGAGAAAATAGAGCAACAGGCAGGATAATTACATACCACAGCAGTTTGCTGAAGGCTGACAGACAAAAATTTTAAGATTAGCTAAGGTATAGTAAAAGGAATGGAAAGTAACTCAAACACAGTATCATTATTTTATTATTATTATTATTACTATTTATAAGGCAACAAGTGATTTGCATTATGTATCTGGGATGGGACTGTGAGAGACAGAAACAGTATGGGATGTTCTTGACATGATATTCTACAACATTTCAACCAGTCATCATGCAGGCATGGATAAAACTAAATGGATGCCACAGAAGGAGCTGATGACTGTATTCTTTTATCTATAATCTCTCATCTCATCAAATAACCTGTCACTCTAAAACAGGTTCAGAAGCTTTTTTTGCTTCATATTTGATCTCTTAGACTATTAAAGACTGTTTTGGCTTAAATATTTTTAAATGGAATATAATCAGTTGCATTTTATTTATATAGTGAAGACTTGGGATAATGTCTAGTCAAAATAGAGAGCCGGGGCTAAGGAAGGTAGGGGAGGGAGATAGGAAAAGAGGAAAGAGTATATCAGAATGTCCCAGACCTTCAGTCCTGGAAAGCCTGGTGGCCCAGGAGGGCCTTCTAGCCCAATTCTTCCAGGTGTCCCAGGTGCTCCTGGAGGACCTGGAATTCCCGTAAAACCTGTAAAATTAGGCATTTTTTAGTCTCCAAAGGAGAGACACTTTAAGAAAGATATACAAACTCCCAAGCCCACATTTTCACCTATTCAATCATATTTAGTTACTGACTACAGTAACATGCTAAAACCCCAATGATATTCTAGATGACTACTTAGGATCAAGCCTTATAGAGAGCTGATATGCCCTCTCAATCACCTTATGGTCTTATCATATTCATATAGGGAAAATGTGTTTGGGAGTTATACTCTTCTGAAGGAAAAAGAAAACTGTTACTTTATTAAAATGAGGTAGAACTAAACAATAAGGAATGAATTCCACAAAGATGCAGAAAAACTTTTCTTCTGCTTACATATGGATATAGTATGATAAAAGTCTTACTATATAATTCTGGAAATGAGCTAAACACAATTGCAGGTATTACACAGATATATACACATAAAATCAAATCTGACTTTTTTGAAGTCATTAAGTGTAAATGAGTAAGGACATGTTCAAGCACTACTCGCAGACCAGGGTGCATTCTTGCCATTCATGAGAATAAATTCTCTGAGAAATAAAGCAGAACTGAAGCAACAGCCCTAAACATTTCACTAAATCAAGAGAATATGATTTAGAATAAAACATTAGACACATGTGCAATAAATCTGTTTTCTGTTTAACAATCCATTCATTTAACAAAAATCAACTGAGTGCTTACTATGTGTCATGAACTTTTCTAATCCCTAATAATATAACATGAACACAAAAGACAATGATTACTGTGATTTATAAACCTTTTATGTCATTTTTACATACCTATGATTTAAATATCTCCTTGTCTGGACTGTTTCTAGATAAAGACAATGAAATTACAGTGCATACTTGCTGTGACTTTTCATTTACATTCTTTATAGTACATAGAAAAAAGGTACAATGGGTATATTTTAATTGTTGAGTGAACTGGATCAAAGACTAATGTTATACTAACCAGCTGATCTATGCTGCCTGCTACCCAGTCCAACATACCTTTGGGACCTGGTGGTCCAGGAAGCCCAATTCCAGGGATACCTGGTTCTCCTTTGCTACCAGGTATTCCTGGCAAGCCTGGCTCTCCTGGGGGCCCAGGATCACCTATGGAGAAACAGCAGTTTTTGAAAGGGAGACTTTCAAACAGAGAAGCCAATAATTGTTGATGACATGATCAAATAAATTCCTTCCATACCTGGAAGACCGACTTCCCCATCTCTGCCTGGGTTACCGGGTGGGCCAGGCTTCCCCGGCTGAGTTATGGTCTGACCTGGATCACCCTTAGGACCTAAGAATAAGAGGGAATCAATAGTGAATGAGAAGTGTTCATTTGACTAAAAATCTCCTCTAATTAAAAACAGAAAAAGAAAGTATGTATAGTCTTTTGAAAATAAAAACTAACAAAAACCCACAAGAAAAACAATCCCATATTATATATTCAAGGAAGATACCAAACAGAAAGATGAATTTCAAATAGAAAAAGTAGATGACAGTTTTAAGAGCTTCTATGATTGAAGATAGCATCTCTAAAGATATTTTTTAAGTGTAGGTCTAAAAAGCCTAAAAACAAAAAGACAAACTATAATAAACAAGGAAAATACTTATTTTTGGTTAACTAATGGTATCTTAAGGTTTTATGTGTGGAAAGTCCAAGTATACCTACTTCTTATTAATTGAAACAGGGACTTGAAATAGGCTTAGGACAAAGATGGATTTTTTAGACTTGACATAGAAAGCACTAACCATGATAGAAAAGACTGGTAAATTTGACTATATTTAAATCGATTTTTGTTCATTAAAGACACCATACAGAGAGTAAAAACAGCAAGCCATAGTGAAAATTTTGCAAAATAAATAGCTAACAAATAACATACAGAATATATATGTGTATATATATATATATATATGTGTGTATATATATATATATATATATATATATATATATATTATATATATATAAACTCCTCTAAATCAATAAGAAATAACCCTCCACAGAAAAAATGATCAAAACACTTGAATAGACATTTCACAAATGGAAACTCAAATGCTCAATAAACATGAAAAGGTGCTCAAGTTAATGTCATAGAAATGCATAATAAAACTGCCAAGTGATATATCACACTCAACAGATTGGCAAAATTTTTAAAGTTTGACAATACAAAATGTTTCAGAGGATATAGAGCTACAAGAAATCTCCAGTAGTGCTGGTGTGAGTATAAATTGGCACAACTGCTCTGGACATATTTTGGAATTATCTAGTAGAGATGAAGATGTATTTATTCTATGCCTCAAAAATGCTAGCTTTAAATACATACCCTAGCATAGGGATTGGAAATTTTTTTCTGTAAAGGACAAGACAGTAAATACTTTAGGCTTTGTGAGTCATGTGGCCTCTAGCAACTACTCAACGCTATGGCTGTAGTGCAAAAGCAACCACAGATAATGGTGAATGGGTGTGATGTGTTCAAATGAAACTTTCATTTATAACAAGAGTGGGCCAGATTTGATCCATGGGCTGTAGTTTGTTGATCCTGGCCCCAGAGAAGTGTGTGCCCATGTACACCAGGATATATATACAAGAATGTACATAGAAGCATTATTCATTATAGGCCTGAACTATAAAATGATGCAATTATCCATTAACAATAGAATGGATAAATCAACTGAGACACACACATACACACAGTGGGACACTATTCAGCAATGAAAATGAATGTATAACACAATGGAATATTAGCCATAAAAAAATGAAATCTTGCCATTTGTAGCAACATGGATAAATCTAGAGGGTATTATGTAAACTGAACTGAAGTAAGTCTTAGAAGGATAAATACTACATGATTTCTCTCATATATGGAATCTAAAAAGTAAAACAAACAAAACAGAAACAGACTCAAACACAGAGAACCAACTGGTGGTTGCTATGGGGAAGGGGGGGAGAATGGGCAAAATAGGTGAAGGGGATAAAGAGATACAAACTTCAACTTATAAAATAAATAAGTCATGGGGATAAAAAGTACACCATAGAGAATATTATAACTAATAATATTATAATATCTTTATATGGTGACAGTTGGTAACTACCCTTATTGCGGTGGTAATGTATGTAATTGTTGAAACACTATGTTATACACTATGATATACACCAATATAATACTATATATCAAGTATATAAAAAAATAAATGAAGAAGAATGTACTACAGCTATACACAAAGTGAACACAAAGAATACTTACACTAAGATTCCATTAACATGAAGTTCAAAAAGAGGCATCATTAAATTACTTTGTTTAGGGATGCATACTTAGGTGATAAAACTAGGGGGTAAATAGAAGGAAGTTCAGAACAGTGGTTACCTTTGGAGAAATAACTCCTATGATCAGGAAAGGACAGAAAGAGGAGGATGGGGGTTTCTAGGATGCTGGCAATGTTGTTTCTTGACATGTGTGGTAGGTACATGGGTGTTACCATTGTAATTATTTGTTAATGAATTATATGTCATGTACTTAAAAACAACAAAACAACAACAATAACAATGAAGACAGAAGAATTTAAAGAAAAACCCCCTTGCTAAGGAGCTCTGAAAAGCCCAGATATAATGCCCAGGGAGACACATCTCTCATGAAAGGAAGTCAAGAGTGACCAAAAGATAAACATTTCTACTTTTAAGCACCTAATTAAAAACAAATAGACATGGTAAACTCACCTGGTATTCCTGGTAGGCCTGGATTTCCTGCGACACCCTGTATGCCTTTTTCACCTACTGGGCCTGGAGGGCCAAAACCAAGAGGGCCCATAGGCCCCCTATTCCCTGGGAGACCTGGCAAACCTGGGTTCCCAGGGGGACCTCTTTCACCCTTAAAAGCAATTCCACCCTGAAAAGGCAAAAGTTTAATACAGAAACATATATATATAACAGCTATCTGTAGGTCGGTATTACCAAATACAACTAAACAAATGAGACAGCCATAAATAGTTCTTCTTAAAAGCTGTTTAAGTGTGTGTTATTATGGGATGTTATGTGTTATCAGTCTGCTTAGTCATTCATTCTTTCAACAAATGATTCTGAGTTCCTGCAATGTGCCAGGTGCTGGTGATACAGCAAAGAATAAAAATGGCTGAAAATCTCTGTCCTCATGAAGTTTATATTCTAGTATAAATCAAGTTTACAGCTAATACATGGTCATCTATTCACATTTATCTCTAAGTTCACTATATATAAAAACTAAATTAGACTCCTGTTGTTAGGCCTAAATAAACCCAGATAAGGATATGTGGGATAAGAGTAGGGGAACCTCACTGAACCATAAACATTTTAACCTCCTGTCCACCTACTCATAGCCAATATTACTCAATATAGCAATGGGTTAAAAAGAAGGAATTTATAAAACAACTGAGAGAAGAGTGGTAAGGAAACCCTACATATTCAATAATAATATGCCATTACTCTACATAATCACATTCTTTTGAGCATCGATTGAGTGTTCATCTCAGCACGAGGCCCATGTTACTAGGAAATATCCCTAAATAACAATTTGACATCACAGAACCAAAAATATCAAACCAACTCACAGGTTCTCCTTTGGGGCCAGGAAGCCCTGGTAATCCATCTTGTCCAGCGGTGCCAGGTAAACCAGGAAGCCCTGGAGCTCCAGGGGAACCCAATTCTCCTTTGTCACCCTTCATTCCTGGAAAAGTGAGGATGTCACCAGGTTCACCTTTAGATCCAGGAAAACCTGGAGCACCTGGAACTCCTGGTATGCCCTGACAGAAAAAAAAAAAGAAAGAAAGAAAGGGGAGAAAAAGAAGAATAGAAAAAGAAACTCAGTTTCTGTTTCTCTAACACTTTCTTCTCTCCAGATTATCCCATCAACCCACCCAATAACATTTAATGTACAAAGCTATGAATCCAATAAGGCATGTCAGCCAGGGAGAAGAGTCAAATAAATCACAATTGAAAAACTAAATTTCTTTTGTATATATCCATGAGTGAAAAATGGCTTTCTTCTACTTCTTTTGTTTTATAATATACCCAAACTTACTGTTAATCCTTTGGGACCAGTTGTACCAATGTGTCCTTTTTCACCCTTCTGTCCAGGGAAACCAAGAGATCCTAACACACATACATACACATACACATACATGATGTGAGCTGTGAGCTTGAGTCCTTGACAAAGTTCATATAAAATTAGCAACTCAGGAGATCAAACTTTAAAATAAGAACCCCACTCAATCCATTTAACAAGTCACATTTTATTCTCCGATTTTAAGCCCTCAAAATGAGGAAATCATCCTTGCTTTTAAGTAAATCTAATATTTCATGTTACATACAATATTTTGTATCCTTAGGTATTTCCAACTTCAAACCCTCTCAGAACTCACTCACAGCTACCAAGTAACATGCACAGAAGTGCTCAGACTCCGATAACCATCCCACTGCCAAGAGGAAATGGAGACAAGGGCAAAGTCTGCATCTTTCTTTGTTCTAACTTAAACAATTTCCTGAGATCCCTACCAGTTCTTTAATTGGCTGTCACTCTTTAAAATTAGGTTTATGAGAAACACTTGGTGCTCAAAGACTAGAGGAAATATTGCTAAAGCGATGGTTCCCAGAATTGGTCACAGGACCAGCTGCATCACCATCATGTGGGTACTGGTTATAATGCTCTTTCTTACACCCCTCCACAATTTCATGAATCACAAAATTTTGAGGTGGGACCTGGAAATCTGGGTTTTAACAAGCCCTTCAGGTAATTCTAATGTACTCCCAAGTTTGAAAACCACTAGAGTGGGTGTACAAGGCTAGATATTAACTTCCACTGGCAGCTGTAAGACTTGTTAAAATCTATTTCCAAGTGCTAAATGAATTGGTTTACTTGGCAGACATACTAGACAGAAAGGTAAGAGATCTGGTGTCTATTCTCAGCCCTGACAAAGACATAAAGTGCAATTTCAAGAATATATAATATTGGGATATCCCAAGAGGCAGCTGAGTAAGAGTTGTGGGTCTGATGGATATCAAATATGGTTTTGATTGGAAACAGGGAAGGAGGAGTTATATATAGAAAAAGGAATATTGGCAGTTGGTCACCAAACTCCAATAGAAGCCCCATTCCTTAATGACAACATGTGATACATCCCCAATGATTAGACATTCTGCCATTGGAAACTACACTCAGGGGCCAGGCATTATGAATTTTCCCCCCAGTTTTCTGGAAGAAAGAAATCTGACTTTGTATGAGTTATTTTCCTCACCATATGGAAAATAGGGGAGATATTTTTTCCTGGAATAATATTGTCAAAATGCTTTAATAGAAATTGATGGTTGCTTTAGGTATTAGAAACAAGAACATAATTTATTTCATAGCAGATAGAGGCATTTCATATTTAATTATTTATGGAGATGAATGACTAGCTATAAAATGAGAAACTGGCATCATTCTAAAGCTACAAACTCACTAAAATCTAGCCAAGAAATATTTTAAAAGGTTCCCTAAAGCAGAATGTTTTACCTGGAGGACCTGGAAGCCCTGGCAAACCAGGTTGACCTGGAGGCCCTGCAATACCAGTTCCAATACAGTTGAAGCAGGTATCACCCTTGTCACCTAGAGAAAAGCATAATGGAGCACAGATTTTACTTGAAGGGGTACATTTACCTTCTTTAGATAGGCTCTAGAGAAATTAGCACTAAGAGACAACATTGCAACTTAACATAAAGAAGCCTCCATGTAGAATCAATTCATTTGCTAAATATTTACTGGGTGCCTACTACGTGCCAAGCACTGTTCTAGGTGTTTGTGATATATTACTCAACAAAACAGAAAAAAATCCATGCTTTCATGGTACTCACATGCCACCAGTGGAAAGGGACAATAAACAATAAAGGTAAAGAATTATATCAGTTACAGGTATAGATATGCATATCTATATAGATAGATATCAAAAGGTGTTATGCTTTTATGAAAAATAGAGCTGGGTAAATGGCATTAGATATGCTAGAGATGGGTGGCAATTTGCAATTTTAAATAGGATAGTCAGAATAGACCTCATTGAAAAGAAGATACATGATAAAACAAAACTTAAAGAATGAAACATGTGCATAACGAGTACAGAGCATTCCAGGCAGAAAGAATAGCCATGCTGGGCATATACAAGGAACATCAGGGGGACCAGATTGTTGGAGTACAGTGAAGAAGGGGGACAAGGTCTGACAGTTAACAGGTTATATCAAGTGGTATATCATAAAATGTCACATAAAGGTCACCATAAAGACTGTGGCTTTTATTGTGAGTGAAATGCGAATCTAGTAGAATAATTTAAACAGAAAAGCAAGATGATATGACTTAAGTTTTAAAAGGATGTCTGTGGCTGCTTTGTTAAGAATAGAATATAAGTGCGATGATAGAAACAAGGTAATCATTTAAGTGGCCACTGCTGTAATGATCTAAGAGAGATGGTAGCTCATCCCAGAGAAACAGCAATAAAGATGACAAGAATTGGTTAGATTCTGGACATACTTGAAAGTAAAGCCAATAGGATTTTCTCATGGATCATATACGGAATACAAAAGAAAAGAGGAATCAAGGATATGACTCGAAGATTTTTAGCTTGAACAACCAGAAGGCTAGAGCAGCCTGCAATTAAGTAAGAAGGGGAAGATGTGAGAGGAGAAATTACAGGAGAGGAAGTGGCAGAGATCAGGACTTCAACTTGATCAGGATGTCAGGTTCAAAATGTTGGGAGATAGTTGGATATACTAATCTAGAGGAAAAGACTTGTATCTGGACAGGAGGCACACATTTGGAAGTCACTGGCAAGTAGATGGTATTTAAAGTCATGAGACTGAATGAATGAATTCAGACAGAGAGGAGAAGAGGAGCAAGGACTAAACCTGGGGGCATTCCAAAACTAAAAATTGGGTGGATAATTCTAAAATGCATATGGAACAGGAAAAGATGGCACGGTAGGATGGCAAGGTGAAACCTCCTAACATGTACACACTGAGGAAGCAACTATAGCAAATACAACTAACCCTGAAAACAACCAGAGGACTGCAGAACAGACCATCTATACCTGGTGAAGAGGAGAAGACCACATTGAGAAAGGTGAAGGGGAAGAGCCAGAAATGATCAGGACCCAAGTCCTGCCCCCACAACAGCCCACAATCAGGAAGGAGAGGAACAGAGTAAGGAGGAGAACAGTGATCAGGAATCTGGCACACCTGGCCCTTGAGATCTGCTCCAGGAATACAAGTTCACATTGCACTGGGTTTTGATGATTAATGGGGCTGGGAGAGTTAGTGCACTTTGGGGGCCAAGACTCCTGTTGCATGTGGAGGACAGGCAATCTCCGTCAGTCCCACTGAGACCCATCACAGAGACAGTAGTTTGAAAGATTTACCAGCAGTGGGAAGTGTACCAGAGGGGTAGAGGTTGAAGGGACCTCTCTCTGGAGGAGAAAGGGCAGGCAAAAAAACATTTCCTGAGACCTCCCTTAGCCCAGCTGGTCAGGTGCTTGCAGGAGCCAGCTCAAAAACTCCATCTTCCTTGCTGGTGGCTCATATTCAGAAGCAGGTCTCCCCTGTGTACCCACCCCACTCATCCCAGCAGTGATCCAACTATGCTGCCTGTCAGATGGAGAGCAGACCACATATACACCTGGCCCTCCTTCAGCCCAACTGGTCAGGTGCTTGTGGGAGCCAGCTCCAAACTCTCCAGCTCCCTTGCTGGCAGCTCATCCCCATGGCAGTGCTCCCTTATTCACCCACACAGCCAGCCCACTCAGCCCAACAGAGGTTGCCATTGCTGACCAGAAAGCAAAGGATGGCCCAGCCCACAATGAATTCCAGCAGAAGCACCTCATGTCACACAAAGGACACACAGAGGCCAATGCTAGAAGAAAGGCAGAAAGGTGGGTCCCACCCATATCCCACAAACAGCAACTATGGCTCAGCCACAAAAGAGAACCAGGCTCTCGTGAACAGTCTTGAGCTTCTGGGCACCACAGGATGCCCACTTCATAAAGCCATTACTTTCAAGACCAGGAGGCATAACTAATTTATCTAATACAAAGGAAGAAGCACAGAAATGAAGACAAAATGAGGATGCAGAAGAATATGTTCCAAACATAAGAACATGATAAAACACCACAAAAAGGGTTAAATGAAATGGAGATTAGCAATCTTCTTGATAAAAATTTCAAAGTAACAGTCATAAGGATGCTCATTGAACCGGGGAAAAGAATTGATGATATCAGTGAGAACTTCAACAAAGATAGAAAATATAAAAAAGCACCACTAAGAACTGAATAATACAATAACTGAAATGAAAAATATGATAGAGGGAAGGAATAGTAGACTGTTGGAATTAGAGGAAAGAATCAGTGTTAATAGAAGATAGAGAAGAGCAGAGTAAACAAGCTGAGAAACAGAGAGAAAAAAGAATTTCTAAAAATGAGAAGGTGCTAAGAGAGCTGTGTGATAACTCCAAATGAAACAATATTTGCACAGTTGGGGTCCCAGAAGGAGAAGAGGGAGTCAAGGAGTGGAAAATCTCTTTGAAAAAATAATACCTGAAACTTCCCCAATCTGGGGGAGGAAATAGACACCCTGGTCCTGAAAGTTCAGAGAGCCCCTAATAAGAGGAACCCAAGGAAGACAACAACAAGAAATATAGTAATTAAAATGGCAAAGATTAAGATACAGAGAGAATCTTAAAAGCAGCAAGAGAGAAGCAGACAGTTACCCATAAGGGAAACTCCATAAGGCTATCAGCAGATTTCTCAGAAGAAACTTTACAGGCCAGAAGGAAGTGGAATGAAACATTAATGTATTGAAAGAGAAGAACCTACAACCAAAATCCTCTACCCAGAAAGGTTATCATTCAGAATTGAAGGAGAGATTAAAAGTTTCCAAGATAAATGAAGGTTAAAAGAATTCACCACCACTAAACCAGCCTTACAGGATATGTTAAAGGGAATTTGGTAGATGGAAATGTTCTTAAGTCTAAATATTTTTCATCAGTAAAAATAAACCTACCATAAAGGTAGTACAATGACTTACAGGCAAATATGAATTTAAAAAAACAAAAGTAGTAAAATCAACTATACACAAAATCAGTCAAGGGATACACAAAAAATGTAGATTATAACATCTTATATATACAAAGTGTGGAGGAGGAAGAAGAAAAAAAAGGAGTATTTTTAGAATGTGTTTGAAATTGAGTGACCATCAACTTAACATAGGCTGTTACATATTTTAGGAAGCTATCTATGAGCCTTATGGTAACCATAAACCTAAAGCCCATAATAGATATACAAAAATTTTTAAAAGAAAGGAATCTACACATAACACTAAAGAAGATCATTAAATAACAAGGGAAAGTATAAGAGAGGAAGAGAGGAACTACCAAAAACCCAGAAAACAATAAATGAAATGGCAGTAAGTACATACCTCCCAATAATTACCTTAAATGTAAATGGACTGAATGCACCAATCAAAAGACATAGGGTGGCAAAATGGATAAAGAAACAAGACCCACCTATATGCTGCCTACAAGAGACTCACTTCAAACCTAAAGACATACACAGAGTAAAAGTGAAGGAATGGAAAAAGATATTTCATGCAAATAATAGGGAGAAAAAACCAGAAGTAGCAGTACTGATATCAGACAAAATAGACTTCAAAACAAAGAAAGTAACAAGAGACAAAAAAGGACATTACATAATGATAAAGGGGTCAGTCCAACAAGAGGACTAAGAATTCTAAATATGCACCCAACACAGGAGCATCTAAATATATAAAATAAATACTTAACAGACCTAAACAGAGAAATAGACAGCAACACAATCACATTAGGGGATTTTAAAATCCCACTTACATCAATGGATAGACCATCCAGACAGAAAATAAATAAGGAAACAGAGACACTGAACAACACATTAGACCAGATGGACTTAACAGATATATATAGAGAGAAAAATTCCACCCCAAAGCAGCAGGATATATACTTTTCTCAGTGCACATGGAATTTCCTCCATACAGATCACATACTAGGCCACAAAAAAAAGCCTCAATAAATTTAAAAAGATTGAAATTGTACCAAGCATCTTTTCTGATCACAATGGTATGGAATTAGAAATCAATTATACAAAGAAAACCAAAAAAAAAAAAACAACCCCACACATGGGGGTTAAACAACATGCTTCCAAATATCAGTAGGTCAATGAACAAATCAAAAAGGAAATCAAACAATATGTGGAGACAAATGAAAACAAACACAACAGTTCAAAATATGTGGGACACAGCAAAAATGCACTTAAGAGGGAAGTACACAGCAATACAGGACTATCTCAAGAAACAAGAACAGGGGAAGAAGGGACATTACGATTAGCAGATGTAATGTTAGGGGGGCACGGGGAGGGCTGTACAACCCAGAGAGGACAAGTAGTGACTCTATGGCATCTCACTACACTGATGGACAGTGACTGTAATGAGGTTGGGGGGGGGGGGGAACCTGATGAAGAGGGTAGTGTAATCACCATAATATTACTCATTTAATTGTAGATTAATGATATCAAAATAAACTTTAAAAAAAAAGAAAAGAAACAAGAACAATCTCAAACAAACAACCTAAACCTCACAACTAAAGGTACTAGAAAAAGAACGAATGTAATGCAGAGTTAGTAGAATGAAGGACATAATAGAGATGAAAGCAGAAATAAATGAAATAGAGAACAAAACACTAGGAAAAAAAATCAGTGAAACCAAGGGCTGGTTCTTCAAGAAGATAAACAAAACAGGTAAACCCCTAGCCTGACTTATCAAGAAAAAAAAGAGAGGATACAAGTAAACAAAACCAGAAATGAAAAAGAAGTTAAAACTGACACCACAGAAATAAAAAGAACTGTAAGGGAATTCTATGAAAAATTATATGCCAATAAATTGGACAACCTAGAAAAAATGGAAAAATTCCTAGAAATGTGCAGTCTTCCAAGACTGACTCAGGAAGAAACAAAAAATCTGAACAGACCATTTACCAGTAAGGAAATTGAACTGGTAATCAAAAAACTCCCAACAAACAAAAGTCTGTAACCAGATGGCTTCACAGGTGAATTCTACCAAAAATTTAAAGAAGAGCTAATACCCATTGTTCTTAAAGTATTCCAAAAAGTAGAAGAGGAGGGAATACTTCCAAACTCATTCTATAAGGCTAGCATCACTTTAATACCCAAACCAGACAGAGACAATACAAAAAAACATATTACAGACCAATATCCCTGATGAACATAGATGCAAAAATCCTCAACAAAATATTAGCAAACCAAATTAAAAAATACATCAAAAGGATCATCCATCAACACCAAGTAGGATTTATTCCAGGGATGCAAGGATGGTACAGTATTCTTAAATCAATGTGATATACCACATTAACAAAAGGAAAGATAAAAACCATGTGATCATCTCAATAGATGCTGGAAAAGCATTTGACAAAATTCAACATCCATTCATGATAAACTCTCAAAAAATAGTTATAGAAGGAACATACCTCACCATAATAAAAGGTCATATACAAAAACCAACAGGTAATATCATACTGAATGGCAAAAAGCTGAAAGCTTTTCTTCTAAGATCAGAAACAAGACAAGGATAACCACTCACACCACTTTTATTCAACATAGTACTAGAAGTCCTAGCGTGGCAATCAGACAAAATAAAGAGATAAAAGATATACAAATTGGTAAGGAAGAAGTAAAACTGTCACTACTTGCAGATGACATGATACTATGTATAATAGAAAACCCTAAACAACTCCACAAAAAATTATTAGAATAACTGGATTCAGCAAAAGTTGCAAAATACAAAACCAATATACAGAAACCTGTTGCATTCCTATATAGTAAAAATGAACTAGCAGAAAGAGAAATAAGGAAAACAATTCTATTTACAAATGCATCATAAAGAATAAAATACTTAGGAATAAACCTAACCAAAGATGTAAAAACCTGTACTCGGAAATCTATAAAATACTGATGAGAGAAGTTAAAGAAGACACAAATCAGTGGAAATCTATGCCATGCTCATTAAAAGAATTAATATTGTTCAAATGGCCATCCTGCCCAAAGCAATTTACACACTCAATGCAATCCCTATCAAAACACCAATGGCATTTTATAATGAACTAAAGCAAAGAAGCCTAAAATTTACATGGAACCACAAAAGAACCTGAATAGCCAAAATAATCTTAAGAAGAACAAAACTGGGGTTATCATGCTCCCTGACTTCAAGCTATACTACAGAGCAACAGTAATCAAAATGGTATTGTACTAGCACAAGAACAGACACATAGATCAATGGAACAGAATAGACAGCTCAGAAATAAACCCATGCATATATGGTCAGTGAATATGTGACAAAGGAACCATGAATATACAACAGGGAAAAGATAGTCTCTTCAATAACTGGTGCTGGGAAAACTGGACAGCTACATGCAAGAGAATGAAGCTGGATTACTGTCTAACTCCATATATAAAAGTAATCCCCAAATGGATTAAAGACCTAAATATAAAACATGAAATCATAAAACTCTTAGAAGAAAATATAACCAAAAGTCTCTTGAACATAAGCATGAGTAATTTTTTTCTGGATACATCTCCCCAGACAAAGGAAACAAAAGCAAAAATGAACAAGTGGGACTACATCAAACTAAAAAACCTCTGTAGAACAAAGGACACCATCAACAAAACAAAAAGGGAACCTGCAGTATGTGAGAATATATTCATAAATGATATATCTGACAAGGGGTTAGCATCTAAAACATATAAAGAACTCATATGCCCCAACACCAAAAAAACAAATAACCCAAATAAAAAATGGACAGAGGAAATGAACAGACATTTCTCCAAAGAAGAAATACAGATGGCCAATAGGCACATGAAAAGATGCTCCACATCACTAATCATCAAGGAAATGCAAATCAAAATCACAATGATATATCGCCTCACACTAATATGAACAACACCAGGAATAACAAGTGTTGGCAGGGATGTGGAGAAAAGGGAAACCTCCCGCACTGTTGGTGGCAATGTAAATTGGTGTAGTCACTATGGAAAGCAGTATGGAGATTCCTCAAAAAAACTAAAAATAGAAATACTGTATGATCCAGTAACTCCACTTCTAGGAAATTACCTTAAGAAAACAAAATCTCTGATTTGAAAAGATATATGCACTCCTATGTTTATTGCCACATTATCTATAATAACCAAGATATGGAAGCAACCAATGTGTCCATCAATAGATGAATGGATAAAGAAGATGGGGTACATATATACAATGGAATAATATTCATCCATAAAAAAGAAAACAATCCTGCCATTTGCAACAACATGGATGAACTTAGAGGTTATTATTCTAAGTGATATAAGCCAGGCAGAAAAAGACAAATACCAGATGATTTCACCTATATGTGGAAACTAAAAACAAAAGAAAATAAAATGTAAAAAACAGTAGTGGACTTCTAGACACTGAGAAGTAACTGGTGGTTACCATGGAGGAGAGGCTGGGGTGAGTGGGTGAAGTAGGTGAAGGGGGATAAAGAGGCACAAAAATCTCTATCATAATATAAATTACTCACAGGGATGAAAGTACAGACAGCATAGAGAATATAGTCAATACTCCTGTAACGCATTTCTACATCGATAGACAGTAACTGCACTAGTTTGTGTAAGGATTTAATAATGTATATAACTACCTAATCACTTTGTTGTATACTTGAAACCAATATAATATTCTATATCAAGTATACTTCAATAAAAAGTACCAAAAAATTAATGAAATAAGTATGAAATAAAATGAATTTCTAAAACAAATTTTAAAAGTAAAAAAATAAAGTGCATATGGAAATGCAAAGTAAGCCAAGACTTACTATAAAGCCACAGTAATTTATGTTTTTTTCAAAATATTTTTTATTGAAATAGAGTTTATATACAGTATTATATTGGCTTCATTTGAACATCTTAGTGATTCATCAATTATATGCATTACTAAATGCTCACTACAGTAAGTTTATCTGTCACCAAAGATATCACAATATTATGAGCTATATTCCCTATTTATACTTCAATCCCTGACTCAATTATTT
>JAVSCE010013052.1:0-143820 GCA_032199065.1 Smutsia gigantea | reverse complement strand
AAGAGCCAAGGCCTTCCAGCAGCTCTGGGTGTGTAGGGAACTGTTGCCTGCACCCTCTTACAGACTAGTAGGAGTTACAGTTCCTCCCTGGTTCATAAAGAATATAGGGGCAATTTGTTGAACACACCTCTTGCTTCCCTACCTTACCGTCACAGTGGGCCACCTGAGAAGAAGATGGGCATCAAGGCCTCAAACACAGCGGAAGTACACTTTGATGGAGTACGGGTGCCGTCAGAAAATGTGCTGGGCAAGGTGGGAGGTGGCTTCAAGGTTGCCATGCACATTCTCAACAATGGAAGGTTTGGCATGGCTGCAGCCCTTGCAGGTACCATGAAGGGCATCATTGCTAAGGCGGTGAGTACCCTGAGTCCCTAGCTAGCCTGAATCTAAGTCACAGTGTCCCCCTCCCCATGTCCCTGTGCCCTTGTAGGCACCTCCCTCCACCAAAGACCCTCCCCCACCAGCAGCTCTAGATCTGATAGCTTAGATCTCCATCCAGCCTGGACTAACTCTTGGCTGTGGCCCATCCATCCAAGCCTAGCCCAGCCCATCTCCTGGGGGAACTAAACCACAGTGGGACACGTATGTCCTCTTCCAGGTGGATCATGCTGCTAATCGTACCCAGTTTGGGGAGAAAATTCACAACTTTGGGCTGATCCAGGAGAAGCTAGCCAGGATGGCTATGCTGCAGTATGTGACTGAGGTGAGGATCCTACTATGTCCCTCTCCCCAGAGCCCTGTGGCTTTCTTCCCAGTCGGGTCAGACTACAACCCCCAGCAGCACCTGGGGCAGTGGGTCTCCAGCTTTACACCAATGCCCTAGGGGATGCGGGGAGGCATAGTCAGTTCAGCTGCTGCGGAAGTGGGAGAGCCATGCCACTGTGTTGAGAGGCTTCCAGAAGTACCTGAAGTTTATTCACCCCTCCCTTACCTCTTCATCCCTTTCAAGAACTCAAATGCCTGAGTGCCCCTGATGAACTGACTCAGGACCAAGTATTTCAACATGCATGCTATGTGGAGTGAGAACATGAAGGCAAAGGCCATAGGGAGCTAGGGCAGACCTGGTCTTAGAGTTCCAAGTGATTTGGTCTTGTCTGATGCAGCCCTTTCCATTTTCATCTTCATGTCTCAACTCTATCACTTCAGTCCATGGCATACATGGTGAGTGCCAACATGGACCAGGGATCCACAGACTTCCAGATAGAGGCTGCCATCAGCAAAATCTTTGGCTCGGTGAGGTCCCAGGCCTGCAGGGAGGGAGAGCCCAGCTCGGAAGCTTGGCATCAAAACCCATCCTATGTGGCCCTTTGTTCTCAGGAGGCAGCCTGGAAGGTGACAGATGAGTGCATCCAAATCATGGGAGGCATGGGCTTCATGAAGGTACAGAATGGCTCCCTGCCCACGTAACCACAGTTAGGCCAGGAGAAGTAAGCAGACAGGGGCGTCTGATCTTTCATCCCCTGTGGTAGGAGCCTGGGGTGGAGCGTGTGCTCCGAGATCTTCGCATCTTCCGCATCTTTGAAGGGACAAATGACATTCTCCGGCTGTTTGTGGCTCTGCAGGGCTGTATGGTAAGAGGGAGAATTGGGGGGAGGAGGTGGGGAGAAAAGTGACTCCTGACTATGGGACCCTCCTTCCCACAGAACAAAGGAAAGCAACTCTCTGGACTTGGCAGTGCTCTAAAGAATCCTTTTGAGAACGCCGGCCTTCTGCTAGGAGAGGCAGGCAAACAGCTGAGGCGGTAAGCTTAGGGGCCAGGGCAGGCAGGGCAGGGCAAGGCATGGCAACTAACCAGTCACTCTCCCCCTTCTAAGGCGGGCAGGGCTGGGCAGTGGACTGAGTCTCAATGGCATCATCCACCAGGAGCTGAGTCGGAGCGGTGAGCTGGTAAGCAGTTAGGGGGCAGCCTCTGTCCAGGGCCGATGAGGCTGGGCCCCCCCCTGAGCCCAGGGCACCTGCCTTCCCCATCTCTTCAGGCAGTACAGGCTCTGGAGCAGTTTGCCACTGTCGTGGAGGCCAAGCTGATAAAACACAAGAAGGGGATTGTCAGTGAGTGAGCTCTACGCCATTCCCACCCCATTCTTCTCCTCCCACTCCAACTAACACCCCCCAATCCCATCCCATCTACCTTGGCAGATGAACAGTTTCTGCTGCAGCGCTTGGCAGACAATGCCATTGACCTCTATGCCATGGTGGTGGTTCTGTCCAGGTGAGGAGGCAGTGTGGGAGACCTCAGCTGCAGAGGGGCTCCTGGGCCAGGGTCACAGCCCCAATTTATTTTCTCCTCCTGCTTCCCACCCATCAGGGCTTCAAAGTCCCTGGGTGAGGGCCTCCCCACAGCCCAGCATGAGAAAATGCTCTGTGACAGCTGGTGTATTGAGGTGAGATTCAGGGATACTAAGAGCAGGTGGGGGGCTTGAGACACAGGCTTAAGCCCTCGTGCCCTCTCCCCAGGCTGCAGCCCGAATCCGGGACAGTGTGGCTGCTCTGCAGGCTGACCCTCATCAGCAGGAGCTCTTCCGTAACTTCAGAAGCATCTCCAGCGCCTTGGTGGAGCAAGGTGGTGTGGTCACCCGCAACCCCCTTGGCTTCTGAATACTCCCAGGCCGTGCCTGGCCCAAAATGTGCCTTTTCTCAAGCCAAAGCCCAGGCCCCTTTCCTGCAGGCCCTGGTTCTGCCTTGAAGGGGCCTCAGCCCAGGACTGTGCCTACTCTTAGAGGGGGCACTTACTGTCTCACAAATAAAGTTTCTAACAAGCCAGGCTTTGCTACTTGTGTCTCGGTCTTTCCCTTGCTGCCTGCCTCCCTCCCAAAGAAAGGAGCCAGAGGCGTAGGGAGTTTGCCCCTATTGCTTTATTTCATATTTTATACAAGTGACTAAAATAAATAGAGTAACAAAATCAGCTACATGGCCCCTAAGTACCAAATACCCCAGCTTTCTCTGACTGCTGTCTAGGGTGACCAACCCCTTCCTCCTCCCAGGGTACCACTGACCACCCCCACCCTGCAGGACACAGCTGATGGGGTGAATGACATTTTCTGGTCAGAAGAAGGGGCCCAGGAGATGGGGACTCTTCATATAAAAAAAAAAGCCTACTAAAAAAATAGTCCAAAAATATAAGAAAATCTATTTTAACCCCCAAAAAGGCTTACAAAAAAATGCTAAAAATTACCCAAGGTTCCTTGTACACACCCCTGAGGGAGGGGGAGGAACCAGGCACTGCCAGTAAGAGTCACAGTGGCAGCTGGCAGCCCACAGGGCAGGCTGAGCCCAGGCACAGAGGTGTAACAGGCACGTGATTGACAAGACACCCAATCACAGGACAGGAGCACCAAGCACTGACTGACAGGCCAAGGGCAGAGAGCCAAGAGGCCCCACTGTGGGCTCTACATAACATCTACGAAGAACTCACTGGGGTTCCCCATGGCCATGTGGAAGCTTTGGCGGCTGGCTGTCAGCTCTGGGGGCACGGAACCCAGGTCTCTGACTGGAGGGGCCCCCGGGGGCTGCACTGCTGGAGGGACGGGGGGCGGGGGGGGAGGCATCATGACCACCATCATGGGGTTATAGGGGAGGGCCATACCAGGGGGCGGGCCATAGGGATTTAGCCCTGGGTGAGCTCGGAGATTGGGAGTACCTGCTGACGAGCCCCTAGAAGGGGGGGGGGCTCCGTCACCAGTCCCACCAGGTTCCCCACCCCGCCGAAGGCTGCTCCCCCGGCTGGAGGGCTCGGACTCACTGCCGCTGCCAGACTTGGACTCAGGGGCCCGCTCCTCAGGCCTTCCTGCGCGCCCTGCCCCCCCATCACTTCGTGTAGACCCACTGCTCCGGCTCCCTGTGGGAGGAGAGGGGATGGGAGCAACTGAGCCCTAGGCCAGGGCTCCTGGGCTTCCTCTGCCCCTGCTCTCCTCCCTGGTTTCCCCACACCACCTCGCAGACGCTGGCTGCATCCACAGCTGGCAGTGACTTACCCTCACTGTGCTGGCTGCTGGCACTGCCTCCACCATAGGTGTAGGATGAGAGCTCATGGTAGGGTGGGGGCTGGGGGCTGTAAGGGTGTGGGGCTGGGTACTGGTAGGAGAAAGTGGGCAACAGGGGCCACGGGGTGGCCCCAGGCAGAGGAGCCAAGGTGTCCTGGTCCGAAGCCCCACTGGAGCCATCATTGTCATTCAGAGACAAGTTGACTAGGTCTGGAAAGCAAGAGAAGGGACTAGGAGTCACTGCTGTGAGAAGCCGCAACTCCAAGACATTGAACGAAAAGGAACTGGGAACATTTCCCCAGAACCATCCAGGACAGGAGTTAAAATGAGAGCCTCCGACAGGAAATTCCCCACCTGCCACTGCCATCAGAGCAGGAACTCAAGCAAAGCCATGAGTCCCACGGCCTTTCATGAGACTCAGGAAGAGGGGCCCCTCGGCCCAGTAGACACAGCCTTATGCCTGGTGTGCAGCTTGTCCAGCAGAATGTGGGTGTGTCATCGGCCAGTTCAGGACACATACTTCCAACCATCCCGTTGCCCTGGCTAGTTTCCAGGTGGGGCTGGGGCTGGGGAAGCACTGCCGCAGCCAGAGCTGCTCTCCCTGGGCGGGGATGGGGCACTCACAACTTTCGCAGCCTCCACTGAGATCTCCAAAGACGTAATAGCACTGCTCAGAGAAGGTGATCTTGTTTACTGTGTGTCGGATAAGACCTGCTTTGAGCAGCCCGCTGGCATATTTTCGGGCCTCCCGCCGCTCGGGAAAGCCTTCCACATGACGGTAGAGCCAGTCAACCACATCAGAGCCTGGGATCACCCAGAGCAGAAAAAGGCCTCAGGTTCTCCTCCCCGGCTCCTGCTTCACCCCTGCCTGGGTCATTCCCAGCTTTGGCCTCCTCTTCCTTCTCCCCCATTCCCATGCAACCTGCCCAGGGTCCAGCCATACCCAGAAAGGCATTAGGGATGGTGATTTTGAGCCACATGCGGTCCCGGACTTCCAATCCAGACTCTGGAGCTGCCATGGCCTTGGTCACAGATGCCATGTCTGTATGGATGGAGAGACCCCGGCCCTCACAGCCTGACAGAGGATAAATGGGGAATCAGAGGGAGGGCCCGCTCCCCAGGAGTGGCAGGGGCACACCCTTGCTGGGGAGCCTTCCAGGGAGGATGGGATGAGACGGGCCTGGGGCTCACCATCAGGCAGAGAGGACCCGGATGTAATGGTGCTCATGGACGAGGAACCAGGGTAGGCCGGGAAGGTGCCAGTCAGTGCAGCCGAATGTGAGACCCAGGCAGCAGGGTCAATTGGCTGGATGGGCTCATCTGGGACAGAGAAGGCCACCAAGGTGATCACTTTCCAGTCCCAGAGAGCCAACCCTCTCTCTCCCTTACTCAGATTCCCATCCCACCTCACCTCACCTCTCCTCCACCCTTAGCCCAGAGGCCCAGCCCCAGCTCCCAGCTCTCCCTCCTCTCAGCGGCAGGCTCTCCTGAGCATAACTCACTTCGGGGGAGAGTGAAATAGGCCTGGGGAGAGGGATCCCAGCACTTGGCCACAGTCAGCACGATGGGGCTATGGGGAAGAGAAGGCCAGTCAAGCAGAGGCCTCAGGAGGGCAGAGGCCTGGAATGAGAATGGCTTAAGGGACATAAAGAGAAGAAGAAAAATATCACAGACATAGCCAGGCCAGAGACGGTGAGGGTGAACAACCTCACAATGCGCGTGACTCACCAACATGGGTAAATCTTAAAAACATACTGCTGAGACCCAAGAGTACAGTTCCACTTAGATAAGTCCATAAACATGTCGAACTAAACCGTGTTGTCCAAGGAAACACACATGAGCTGTGAAACCACGAAGCCAAGTGAAGATTTTCTTTGTCAGGAGAGTGATTGCCTCTAAGGAGAGCGAGGAGGGCAGGAGTGGGAAGGGCTCCTGAGGGTACTTTCGGGGTATCAGTAATCTTCTATTTTATGATCCAAGTGGTGGTGACATAGGTATTCATTTGCCTTAGAATTATTCATTACATGTTCTTGTTTTATGGGCTTTTCAGGTAATTGTTGTTTCAGGTTAAGTGTTATGCTACCCCGACTCCCACCCCATTCAGGTAAGTGTACATTTTTTAGAATTATAAAACAAAGTGAAGAGGCAAACACAAAAGAACTGAGGACCTGACACCAGCTCAAAGGCTCACCCCGGCTTGTGCACAATGTCCCTCAGCACCCGTACCGCATCATCATTGCTCATGTTCTCAAAGTTCATGTCATTCACCTGGAAGTGAGAAGTGGGTCAGAGGCAGGGTGGCAGAGGCTGAGAGCCCCTGAGTCGGCGCCAGTGGCCCTGCCCAGCGCACCTGCAAAAGCATGTCCCCTGGCTCGATGCGCCCGTCGGCTGCCACGGCCCCACCCTTCATGATGGAACCGATGTAGATGCCACCATCTCCCCGCTCATTGCTTTGGCCCACAATGGAGATGCCCAGGAAGTTGTACTTCTCTGTGGAGAAGTCCATACGATGAGAGGAAGCCCCAGCTCATGAACCCCCATGAGCCCTGGAGGCCAGGTCCTCCCCCCAGCCCCAGGCTCCCTCCATACCCATGTTGAGTGTGACTGTGATGATGTTGAGGGACATGGTGGAATCAGTGACGCTGCTGAAGGATGAGGTCTGTGGTGGGAAAAGGGGAAGGAGCTGGACCGCCTTCAACCACCCGGCGGGGTAGGGGGGGTGATAAGCCTGGGTTCTGTCTGTGCCCATATACCCCATAAACCAAAGCCCATGCTCCCAATTTCTCCAAGGTCCAGATATCCCACAAGAAGCCCCTCACCCTCTCCAGGCGGGGTGGTCGTTGTTTCCTCCGCCGCCGGTGGCGCTTGAGGAGGCGTGAGGCACTGCTCTGCTCCGTGGAGCTGCTGAACCTGTCAGGAGGTTGGGGCGGGGAGCACTTGTAGACAGAAGTGGTCATGGGGCCAAGAGAAAAGATGGGAGGATGGCTGAAGGGAGAGAAGGGGCTGGTGCCCTGGGGTGTATCTGTGGAGCCATACCTGCTCATAGTGTCATCCTCGTCAGAGTCCCCCAGGCTGGTGCTCTCCAGTTCGCTGGTCATGAGGGTTGAGGAGCTCTCGTACCCAGCCAGGTGGCGCTCCAGCCTTGAGGGGCCGCTGGGCCTGTGGCCCCCAGCTGAGTATGAACAGGCACCTCAGAACCCAGACCTCATGCTCCTCAGCCTCACCGAGGCCTGAGGCTTCCCCACCCCTTCCCAGCTCTCCAGCCTCAGGGCCTGGGCCCCCTCACCGCCATGCTCATTGCTCTCTCTCCTTCGAGGCCGCTCCCTCCTCAGAGACACTACTGATTCTGTTTCTGTCTCAGGCTCCAGATTTTCTCGGCTGCTGGACACATTAGGGCTAGACAGGCAGAGATGGTTTCCAGCTCACATAAGCAGGCCAGGGCTCCAAATCCCTGGCTTCCCCTCCTAAGGGGTTTGGATCCCCTTCTCAACTCCCTCCCCTGGTTCAAGAATCCCAGGACTCACTGGAAGGATGGAGGCCTGGAATCCCCAATGCCACTGGTCCTCTCTGGTGGCAAAGGGGGTAACGGTGGGGGTGGAGGCACCAGTTCTGCACGAGTCTCATGAGCTGGGGAAGCCATCTCGGGTTGGGGGTTATCCGATGACACAAGCTAGAAGGGTGCAAAGAATAAAAAATGGCTCAATTGGGAAGAGAGGTATAAGAGATGGGAGTGAAGAAAAGGACTAGAAAAGGAGACACGGTCTGAGAGAACCTGCAGAAAAGCAAAAAAAACAGCAGCAAGCATCAGAGGCTCCAGAAAGGGAAGGATAAGGGGCTCCAGCTAGCTCTCCAAATAGGTAAGGAGGCAAAAAGCCAGGGCCCCCATGACTGAGCAGAGGGAAGACTGCAGAACAGACTGAGGCTCAGAGGAGCCTGGCAATGTAGGAGGGACTGAGCCCTCAGTACCAGGGCCCCTTACCCAGGATACCACCCTTCCATTGAAGCAGGGAAGGCGGGCATTGTCATCTGAAATTTCTTCCTTCACCACCCTGCCGAGAGACAGAATAAAGATCAGGGAGAGTAAATTAGCCCTCCCCACTCCCACCCCATTCAAAGCTTCTCCCAATCCTCACCCAGCTCAAGGATGTTGACTTTCCCCCACCCTGTCCACCTAAGTCCTCCTGCCTTCTATTGGTACCACTTGCTCTTACACCTAAGGAAATCTCCAAACCCAGTTCCCTTTATTTTCCTTCTCTCCTAGCTCATCCTCAGGGGCTCAATGTTGCTCCAAAAATTCCTGTGTGATTCAAACCTCTCAGCCCAATTTTAAAGGCCATCCCCTAAGGTTACCCCAGCTACCCCAAATATCTATCTTACCTTAGGATCCTTGCTAGCAGCCTCTTCCAACTTACATACTGTTTCACACCCTCCCCAAAAAAGCTTTGGTCCCCACCTAGGTCACTACTCTTACACTTTCTTTAGTTTTCTCTAACTCACTGCCAGAAAGTTGTCCAAACATGCTGTCTTTGCCTAGGTAAAAATACCCATTATTACCAAAGAATGGTACTTCCTTCTAGGCTGAAAGCTCCCAGGAGAGGTGAAGCCCAGCTTCCCTTTCTACTGGGCCTCACCTGGCACAAAACTCTGCACTAAGCAATCTGCTCCACCTGACAAGACCCCTAAAGCTCAGCCCTGGGGGTCATCTCTCTCAGGGGTTCCTTGCAATGAACTGGACTTGCCCCTTTTTCTCAATCACCAAATGAAATCATTAATGTTTATTCTGTTCAACTGCATGTCCTAGCCCCACAGCAAAGTGCCTGACACTTGCTAAGCATTAACAAGTATTTGTTAACTAGAAGGATAAACATATGAACTGTGAGAGACTCTGTCCTGAAAACACACACACACACACACACACTCACCCCCAAAATAGGATATCCTGCCTGATTAACACTTTAGCCTAATATGGCCCTAATAGCTGGATATATCCCATTTGCTATCGATGTAATACAGCCCAGCTACTACCAATCTCTCTCAGCTAATGCAGTATTCCTCACAACATAATCCAGTTTTAGCATAACCCACCCCGCCAAGTTATTCTATTCTGTTTCACCATAACCTAATTTACGGACAGGTTGGACTCAATACTCATCATGACAATTACCACTCACCAAAAATTACAGATGCCATGCATTGGTACTAAGCATTTTACTGATTATCTCCATTTCACAGATGAAATCAAGGCACAAAAGTTACATACATTGCCCAAGATTAACACTGCTGATAAAGAGAAATACCCTGATTTAAATCCAAGATCACTCTCAAAACAGTATGTCTTTCCCAATGTCCAACAATCATTCTAGGTACGGCCCCGTCTGTTCAGCTCTCCTAGAACCCAAGCGATCCCAGCCTAATTGCGCCTGCCCTTTGAGAGCTTAGGCTAAGGACCCAGAGGGCTCAGTCCCAAAGGCCATAAACAAAGAAGGGCTAACTCTGCATTATTTAAAGTTTCAGTCTAGCCCAGAATGTCCTAAATTACCCCAGAATTCCCCAATCTAACAACAGCCTGGAACGTCCTCACATGCACCTACCTGCACCAGTATAGACTAGAATATCCCAACTATCTGTACTCGCATAGACCCCAAGAGCCCTCTCTCTGTATTGAGCATCCCAATAAAAACTAGGCCCCAGTAGAAAGTAAAATCAACCAATACAACCCAACAGAGATAGGAATGGCTCCAAATTTCTCCACAGGGCAGCCTACAACATCAAAATACAGCACCCACTGCTTTAGCACAGACTAGAATATACCAAAATAATCCTGTCTGCCCCTAGCGTACCCCCAGAACGTCCCAAAGTGCCTCAGTACAGCCTGATCTACATCATGAGATTTCACAATATCCCTACAGGAGCTGGTCAGAATGTAGTGAACTACCGGAGGCTAGACCATCTACCTCAGTACGGTCAGAGTATGCCAAAATAAACCACTAGGTCCCATTCTATTCCAGTAAAGCCTAACCTCCCTTAATCTAGCTGAGCATAGTCCAAGATCCTCCTAAAGCGTCCTAAAGCTTCGTGCGCCTCAATCTGTCCAAGCATAACCTTGTGCGCCCTGGGATAGCCAGTCTAGCCCCAGCATAGTATAATCTGCTCCATTACAGCCTAGAAATTCCCAGTATGGCACAGCGCAGACGGCGCCCCTCAATATTGACCAATCCATTCCAACACAGCCACCATCGTTCCGATCAAGGCCTTGCGCTCACCCGAAATCCTGATCCATAGACTTGAAAAAGTACTTAGCGCCCGCGGGCCGCTGCAGGACACTCTTAAAATCACCGAGGGTGATGCGCTCGGCGGGGACGGGGATCTTCACCAGGTAGGGAGTCTCTTCTTCATCCAAATGGTAAATCACCTTGGTCTCCCCAACACCACCACCCCCCGCGCCGCTGCCCGCCATGGTCTTGCCCGCGCGCTCCCGGGCTCCGCCGCCCACCCGGCGGGGCTACTCGCCCCCGCCGCGCCTGCGCAAACCCGCAAACGGACGCGCGAGCGCGGACAGAACCAACCCAGCGCGAGAGGCGCAAAAGGGAAGAAGGCAGGGATCAGCGGGGTGGCGGCGCAGAGGTGAGCCGTGCGGAACGACCCAAAGCGGCGGACTCGGCCGCCGCCGCCGCCGCCGCCGCCGCCGCCGCCGCGAGCCCCTCCAGTGCCCCGCCCACCTCTCCCCATCTCACATGACTAGATTTGGCCCGCCCCGCGCCCTCGTAACGCCCCGCCACGTGATCCCTCCTGTCACGTGACCTCCAGATGGCTCGGCACCCCGCCACGTGACCGCTTTCGGCAACGGTCTCCCGAGAGCCCCGCCCCCAAAAGTGTCCCCACCCGCGTCCTCCGAGTACACTAGCTAAGCGGGCCTCCGCCCTCAGGAGGGCAGCTGTCTCCCACCCTGCTTTATCCCACTCAGGAGAGAACTCCAGGCAACTCTGATCCACTGCAGCGTGCATGTAGGGGAACAGGATGGGGGCTGTGGTGGGTCCTAGACTGTTAGGTCGGGTAAAGCCAGTTGAGACCATAGATAGGGTTGTTGGGAAAGCGCAGAGCCGGGTCATTTACAGCTCTTCCTTGGAAAGGTGGGTTTCAGCCCCACATCCAGCCAGTCTTCTACCAGCTTTTCCAAAGCCTTCCTCGCAAGCAGAACTCAGTGAGGGCTATAAACACAAAAGAGCCCACTCTGCTTTATTTACAACACGCAGGCTGTCTGTACAAACAGCTGGCCAATATTATTAAAAGCAAAAGAGGTGAGAGAATCATCACCTGTTTTCCTTCCTCCCTGGGCCAGGCTCTGGTTGGTACTCCACCTCTGAGCTGCCATGCCCAAAAGGGGAAGTCCAAAATAAAAATACAACCGGAGTAGAATAAATGGGAGATAGAAGATGATGGAGGGGAGTGCTGTATTTACACTAGAGTTTTATAGACTGTCCCATTTCCATCCCAGTTTCAACCCTGGTCCAGAAAAGTGAGAAGTGGCAGCAGGTCCGAGGGGCAGAGATTAAGTGTCTAGAGACCCAGACAGCCTCCCATCCCCAATTGTAACGGGTCCACGTTCAAGTCCACAAGGTAGAAAGGAAGAGTAGGTGGGGTAGAAACATGGGACACTCATTTCCAAACCAGTCTCTCTTGGGAATTCCTGCCTTGAAGTGGGACAATATCCAAGCTCCAGGGGGTAGGCTCAGGACCCTGAGGCTTAGTTCCCAAGATATGTTGTTTGGAAGTTCCAGCCTAGAGATGGCAGTATCACGGCTCTCCAGATTTGGGAGGCCCCCCTAACCTCCGGGCCTCTGGCCGCAGTTCCTTGCATTTCTGGCAGTAAAAGAAGTCAGGGACATTGGTCTTCTTAATCTTAGCACAGGAGAGGTGGATCCACGTCCCACACAGGCTGCACTCAATCATGGGCCGCCCGGCAAAGGGCTTTCGGCAGTAACACGTGATCAGATCCCATGAGTCATCACCTGGGGAAAAGAAGGTTTGTTTGGTGTTCTGCCTGAGCTTTTGGATCCACAACAGCCCCAAACCCATCATCCCAGCTATCCCTGGGCAACCTTAAACTTCTCACCTGATTCTACCATGATGTCCTCATCCATGACCCGCATCTCGCCTTCACTGGAGCTACCGTCTCCATCTTGGCTTGTTTCAGTGCTGCCCACCTCCTTGCTTTCGCTGTCAATAGGAGGGGCTCCTTCAGGGTGCATTGTGGCAGGTGGCCTAGGAGCCTCGAGGGGTGTAGGCAGCACAGGGGCTGGGGCTTCACCCCCTACCATTGTGGCCATCTCTTCCTCCTCCTCCTCTTCCTCTTCCTCCTCCTCCTCCTCTTCAGAGTCTGTATCACTGGGGGGTGCCCTGGGAGGCCCAGGAGGTGGGAGTCTATCCCCCCGCTCTGCCTTTTTTAACTTCCGCTTCTTGCTCTTCTTGATTCGAGATCTCTTTTCCCCATCCCCAGGGGCTGGCCGAGATCTCCGAAGCACCCCAAAGCCAGCACCCCCTCCTGGCCCCAACTTCCTGTTCTTTCGGTCCTTCTTTCGAGGCGGCTGGGAGAGGTCCCCTTGAGAAAGGGGCACTGGGGTAAGAGCAGCAGGGGGCCGGGAGGCATGGGTCAGGGATGTGGGGGACAGTGAAGATGCCATTTTGGGCCCATCTAAATCAAAAAGAGAGTCTTTGAGCTTCATCTTCTCAAGCAAGGTGGCACTGTCAGGGGCTTGCAGACGAGAGAAAGTGGACCTTGGGGGTCCTGGCTGGGTAGGACCTATTTGAGCTGCCCTTCTCTTGGATGACTTTGCTTTCTTAACAAAGGTCTGGATGGTTCGGAGATCTGAGGGGGCGGAGTCCCAGCCATCACTGTCTGCTGCACTCTCACCTCTCAATGGAGAGCTGGAGCCAGAGGCTGGCCAGTCACTTTCCTTAAAAGGGGGAAGAAACCAGAGTCAGAAGGCAGCCCAAAGTCATCTCAGCCCCTCAGCTACCCCAAAATATCCTGCCCAAACCACCAAACCTCACTGTACTCAGAAAATGTATTATTACCCCAATTTCCATAAGCACCTGCTCTTGAACACTCAGCCCTCAAATTTCAGGCATCTCTCCAATACCCACTGCATTCGCAACATTGTATCCCCAGACCAAAGCTGCGTTTCTTTAGCTGTTTCTGTACAGCCTTATTTTTTTTTTACTATTTTCAGCTTACTAAAATTTATCCAAGAGTACCTTCCTTTAGCACTGCCCCAACACCATTCACTGCTGATCAAGCTACCTATCTCTATCGATCCCAGCCCCACCCCAGATTACATCGATTTTCAACCGCCCTACCCTTATATATAATTTGATTGATTTCTGCCCTAAATACAGACCTATTTGCTAAACAGTTCTTCTATAGTTCCAAAACACCACCACCCCTCGAGTCAGTTGTCGTCCTGTCCCTACCTCTTTGCTGGGGGGAATGTAACCAGCATAGGCCAAAACAAAACTGCAAAATTTGTTGAAATCCTCAATTGTTCTCCTACGTTTCTCTGGTGGCTGAAAGGAAGGAAACATGTATCACATGGAGTTTAAGGGCACTCCCAAGAGCACAGTCCCCGGAGTGAGGAACCTGGAAAAGGTAGGAAGAGGAGGGTTGGGGGTAGGAGGATCCGACAGTAACACTAGGCTGCAAAGGTAAAGGAAACCTCACCTGAGTCTCTGGCTTAAGGGTCGGAGGTGGATCTGTGAAAACAATAAAAGCTGAGTCAAGGCACTAGGAGAGAGTCTGTATAAAACCCCAAGTCTAAACCCTGGAGGTCCCAAGTAGAACCCCCTCCTCTCTCAGGTCCCTCAGCCAGGCCAGCAGATCCCCAGCTGTGCTGGAAACGCCCCTGCTCCCCCTTCCGCCCCGGGAGGGGCGGAGCCTGGGCGCGGCGCCACCTCAAGCCTCGCTGTAGCGCTCCCCTCCCCCCTCCGGAGGCCCGGCGCCCCGTCCCCCATCCCCCCAACTCATGGTTTCTCTAGACTCCAGTCTACTGGGCTCTCTCGGCGCCCCACCCCGCCATACCTCTCCCCTACCGAGCCCGCGCTACCGCCTGCCCCTGTCCTTCACACGCGCCCAGTGCCCCGATCTCTACCCCGCCGCGTTCTATCGCCCGGGACCTCTGCGACCGCACATGCCGCCCGCCGGGGCTCTGGGTCCAGGATGACCACGCTGAACCGCTCCCCGCCCTCCGGCCCCTTCTACGCGAGCACGAGGCCTGGCGCGCCCCTCACCCCCACCCTAAACACACACAGGCACACACATCCAACGCCACTTCGCGTCCGGGACAGACCAGAGCGCTCTAACCCGGACGCGGCCCCACGTGCCCCCCCATACCGCGCTCCCCACAATTTCGCCGTCCCTCCGCCCCCATCCGGGGCTTTGGCCCCTCCCCGTCTCGAGCTCTTTGGGCTCCCCGCCGGGCCCCCGGGCCCAGTTCCTAGCGCTCTCCAGCCGCCGCCCCCCCTCCGCCCCCGTACTCGCTACCAAGTCACTAGGCTACGGACCCCTAAACTCTAGCCGCCCCCCACCAGCTACTCTCTTCCTCCTTATCAACCCCCGCTGCTGCCGCCACTGCCCCCCTCACCCTCTGCAACTCCCAGGTTCTAACCCTCGCCAACCAAAACCCCCCTCCCGCAACTGGCCGGTCCTAACCCCCACCCAGCCCCACCGCCCCTACAACTACCCGGCTCTCCTCGCTTCCCGACTCTCTCCCCCAACAAACTACCCCCGAGTACAGATCCCTCTACCGCAGACAATACCCAGACCCTCTTCTCGCCACAACTATCTTGCCCACCTCTCCAACAATTACCGGGCTATCTCGGGGCAACTCCCGGGAGCTCCGGCACCACCGCCACAAACTCCCCCACCTCGGCGAACTACAGGGCTCCTCACTCAGTCCTCTTCTACATTCCTCAAACTCTAGCCACCAAATCCCCCCAACCTCCCAGCTCCCGGGCCCCTCAATCCGCCCGAGGCCCTTTCGGCCCCTAACCCCCGAAGCTCCGGGCTTCCAGCTCCCACTCCATTTCCACCTCCCGCCACACACTGTGTCTCACCTCCAACTACCCCCAGCTTAGTCTCCCACTCCTCTTTCACCCAGGTCCCTCAACTAGTCGCTCTATCTCCGGGGGCAAGGCCCCCCGACCCCCTCCCAGCGCTCCCCTGCTGCGCTCCGGGGCTCGACCTCCAAGTTTGCCAATTGATTCCTCGCCCGCCCCTCGGCGGCTCAGCGCTCTATGCCGGTCGAGAGCTCACCTTCGGGACTGGGCTCCGCCATGGCTTCCAGCATCGCCCCCTCCCCTCCTCCCGGTCCGGCGCTCCCCTCCCCTGAGCCGGGGATCCCGGTGCTGCCTCCGGTGCTTGGTGCCCGACTGCCTTGCTCCACAGAGGTATCTGCCTAGGCCCGGTTGTGACTCGAGTCCGCTAGCCGCTGCCGCTGCCGCCACCTCCCTCTACCACTGCCTCCCGCACTCCCGGACCGGGCCCCCTCCCCCCGCACCGCCGGCCGCCTGCTCCCTCCTCCTCGCTCCCTCCCTCCACCTTCTCCCCCTCCTTTCGCGGGCGCCTACGCGCAATGCATCAAGGGGCTTGTAGTCCTTCCGGGGGCAGCGGAAAGGGGACCGCATAGGCTGCTGGAACTTCAATTCCCAGCAAGCCACGGATTAGCGCAGGCGCACCAGACCGCCCCTCCCCCGGGGAGTGGCGGGGAGATTGTGAGCAGAGGGTAGAGCGGAAGAGCACGCGCAGGATCCTGGGAAGTGTAGGCTAGGCAGGACTAAGAAAGAAGGGGAAGAAGGAATTAAAACTCCCAGCCACCATACTGTCTCGTTCTGCAGCTTCTTTCTCCCCAAGGGGACCACCTCATTTCCGGCCAGGCAGAGAAGTGGTTGCTGGGAGATGTAGTCCCCCTAATGGTAACAGCTCTCCCCCAGTGTTCTCCCTCCCTTGGGTGCTACTCCCCTGGATCCCACAGTCTGGCTAAGTGAGATGCAACTGAGGATAGGGTCCTTTTACCAGCTTCCCCACATAAAAATCTCTTAATCCAAAATGTTATAACAAACTTGGTTATATTCATCTAAATTAGGTACTTTCAAAGTTTCTGCACCAAACCCATAATAACACACAGTATTTTTTTTTAATGTCAGGACCCAATACACATATAAAACTGAAGTTTCATGAAATGATAGTCAAGAGTATTCCATCTGTCACAACAAAAGCACTCCTTTTTGCACAAGGAAAAACCCAACATCAACAGAATAAACCAAAACAACATTAGTATCCCTCCAACTCCCTTTCCCCACCACTGATGACTAAAAAAGGGGGGAGGGGAGCAACACAAAGCAAAATCCAGTTCAGCTTGGTGGTTTCCTCTTTTATTGATGTGCCTCCTACCTTCCTGGACAATTTCAGTCCCTTCCATCTACCCCCAAAAAAGAAGATAGGAAGAGGAAAAGATTGTTGGGGATCTGAGCTCCTTGGGCAGTTAGAAGGGGAACAGAAACCAAAACACTCACTGGATGTGACAGAGACTGACAATCAAGAAGTCTAAAGCAGAGTGGGAAAGGTGGTAGAGAAAGCGGAAGAAAAGAGAAAGGAGAGGTACTAGAGGCCATCTCCCCCATCAGCCCCTCCTGCTGAGAGGCTGGAGGAGGGCCTCAAGCATTAAGAAGTGCAGGTCCTGAAGAAGGGAGGCGGTGTTTGAACCTGAAGGAGTGGTAGGTCAAGGAAGGGAGGCCACCTCTCTTTTTGTAGAATAGGACCCCCCCAGCTCAGGGGCAGCAGCTTCACAGACCATAGACACTTTCATCACTGTAGGCAATGTATAGAAAGAAGTCTTCTTCGTGGTGTTCCTGGGGTGAGAGCAGAAAATGATGATGCTCTGGCACCTGGGCTTTAGTTACTTAAACCACCCACTACCCAGACACATTCTTTAAAAGCCATTCTTTTTGAAAACCCTAAAAATCAGTGCCTTGACTCTCCCTCACCTCCTCTAGGCCCCAGGAGCCAAAGGGTATATTATCCCTAGCAGCAGTCCTAGGCAAAAAGATTGCAAAGTGTTCTCTGCTGCCTTGGACTTGGGAGGGAACTGGGGAGAGTCCAGATCAGAACAGATGCTTCAGCTCACTGCTCCCTCTCCTCTCTACTCCCACTGCTCTGTCCAAACCCCCAACCCAGGACTATCTGGACTTATTAAGGCCAAATATAAAATTGAAAGCAGAGCAAGCCAGCTAGTCCAAGAACTGCTGACTTAAAATTTCTTCCCCTGAAGCTCTTCCAACTCCTTTTCAAAGCCTCCAGAACTTCCCAGTCACCATACCTGGTATAGTTGACCCATTGTGGCACTGGTGGGTGGAATGACATTGTTGACAAAGAAAAACAAGGCATCCTCAGCTCGGAGATGAATTCGCTTCCGGATCAAGAAGTAGAATTGACCAACTGCCAAAGATACAAGGTGTGATAAAGTGCAGAGGTCACAAATGCCCTCAGAAGAACAGCTGCTATCTAAGCCTTCTCCCACAGAAAATGCACTCCCACCCGCAAGAAGCAAACCTGAATACTGAGTCAGGTTCCCACCTGTGAGATCAGACGGCACCAGGTATTTCTTTTTGTCCAGGTCTCCTATCCGAGCTTTGGGAGCCTTTTCCACTATCACCTGGTAAAGGGAAAATGAACATTAGGAGACCTTAGGTATACAGCCCCACAGCTCCATCTGTCAAGAACTCAAGCGGCAACATTCCTAGTACCAAAACCTACCCGACTCATTTCTCTTTGTCTATGAACACATGGTGCAGCCCAGAGTACAGATTCTGACCCCACTGACTCGAACTAATCTAAACACCCAGGATCCGTGAACAGGGCCTCATCATAAACAACTATCTTAATCAGACGTGGATGACTTGTCTGGGTCGACTACAGCTTCAATCTCAAAAACCTAGCTAGCTGGGGCAAATGACCATGTGAAGCTCAGACTGTCAAACTCCCTACAGCCTTCCAAACGAATTCCAAAGGTCTCTCTCTCCCATCTACGTCTCCAAACCCCCAGCTCTCCCACTACCCTACTTTCACCTCCGGTCCCAGGAACAGCAGTTTCGGGCTCGTTCCCAACCCCGCCACAGGCGGCAGCCTAATGCCCGCGCTGCCCGTCCCGGACCCAAGCCCAGGCTGTGGCGTCAGCGCCAGCGCCCTCGGCCCAGGCTACTGTCCTCACCGGAACCCGATCGGGGTATTTCTTTCGGATCTTCTCGCCCTCAGAGCGGCGCTTCTCGAACGGATGCTCCTCTTTATATACGAACTTCATCCTCCCGGGAACCGGGCTGGACCTGGCTGGGCTGAGGGATCCCGGGGGCGGGGGCCGGGACGGGGGGCGGCGGCAACGGCTGCGACGCGCGGGCGGATAGAGCGGAGCGATCCCAGGACTTACGCCACTTCCCTATTCACCAACCCCGCCCCCGACCATCCGGGACCTCCCCGCCTGCCATGTTACGCCATTAGCGCAGCGGCCCTAACGCCGTTAGCGTGGCACCACCTACTGACTCCCCCCTCCACCTCACGCCGTCAGCGTAATCGCTTTGGAATCAATTTGTGGGCTACGCAGGCGACGTAACAAAGGTGGTTGGCTTTAGCTATCGTCAAAAAAAACCTGAAAATCTATTTCCCGACCGTCTCCCACGAAGCTAGGGAAGAAAAGGGCTAAGGAGATGGTAATCATAATTTGAGACCTGGTTCTCTAAAAGTTCTTTTTGGAAATAACGACGGAGGGCGGAGGGTTGGGGGAAGAGTAGTTAATTACAAGGATAGCTATTCACGAAACGTGTTGGTACGCTGAAGGCGGCTGTTGACACCAAAACAAAGTAGTACCCGAGCCGGGGAGGTGGTCTCGGGATACAAAAAAGGGCAGAAACGGAATACATATTTGGAGAGACGCACAGAACGCTTGGACTCTACGAATGAGTGGTCCAATAGAGACCGGAGAGGAGGTCCTGAAAGGTAGGGACTACGTCAGCGCGGAAGGACAAACTCAAGAGTTTGGAGGCTGAAATCATGTGATCTCAGAGAAGGGCGGAGCGTCACGTGGCGGGTCCGAGCAAGTAGATCTGGCTTCGGGGAGGGCGCTAGGGAGGCGGAGCCGGCCCGGGCAGCTGAGCGGGTGGCTTGGACACCGCCGCGTGGGGGCAGCGCCCACTTAGAACGTCCACGTCAAGCCCCTAGGCACAGTTCGGCTTTTCCAACTATGTGCTCTTGCGTCCAGGTTTCTCCTCCCTTCATAATGTGTCCTACTGCCCCGAAGCTTAATTAAGTTCCTTCAGCATACACAGCTGTCCTTTCAACTCCCCGCCAAGGCACCCATCCGATCACTTAAGACCCTTCGCGCCAAAGCATCTGCTGTCGAAATTTGACTACTCCATCCCCGCGACGCCAACACCACCTTTCGCCCCTGCCCCTCAGGACCAACAGCAGTCTCCTCCCTGCCTAGGGAACAGGGTGGATGTGAACAAAGACACCCTCCATTTCCCATACCCCAGAGAAGGACCTAGGGCAACTTTGTTTCAAAGTTATAATGCATGGTTTAAAAGAGAAGAAGGAAAAAAAAGAGAAGGCTGGTTACAGGTCTGAGGGGATCTAAGAAGAAGGAGAAATGGAAAAATAAGGGGGAAGGGAGGACATGTTTGGGGAAATTCCAGTGGCCCAAAATCCCAGTTTCCCACCCACAGCCCAGCCCTTGGAGTGAAGAATTAGATCAATTTTGTACAAGAGTTTTTAAAAAATCAAATCACAACAAAGCTGGCTTGGCTTTTCTTTGAGCCTCCTGGATTACCGAACATCTGTCTCACTTTGGCCAGTCCTCTCTCTCCACGAGAGACACTGTTTCAGCTCTCTGAGGCATCCGCTTATGTCCCAGTCTGGGGTTTCCAGGGAGTGCGAACACGTAGAGTGAGGCTGCTTCAGAGTGTGGCCCATGTGTCCATCCAGACTCCATACGGAGGAGAGGGGTGGGAGGGGCAGACCCTGCCCAGGCAGTCCTCACCATTGAACAGGGCATCAGTCGGCATCCCAGAGGGCTTACCCTCCCTTTCCCCCCCACCCAACTCAGGTGGAGGGGGAGCAGCTGTCACCAGAGCCTATGTTGGTGAAGGTTTCGGCTCAGCACAGAACGAACATCAGCGGTGAACCTGGGATGACAATAACTTGCATTGGTAGAGTCCTTATAGTTGACAGCCTCACAACACTACTGTTTGGTCAGCCTCACTGGAGATGGGGGGCAGAAATGATCGCCATTTTCACATGATGAGATTGGGGTTCAGTTTGCCCAAAACCCAATGGCTAAAACTAATGAGCTTTAATGTAAGAAGAACTGAGTTCAAATGCTAAATTCTTAAGGGAAGAGAGATCAGTAAGTAAAACAGGACAAACTTTTATTCCCTCTTGGGATCCCCCACCTCCTCCTTTCCTCAGAAATCTAAGTGTCCAGCTTCCCTTACCTGAGGGCATCCAGCATCGGAAGCAGGTTGAGAAGGGCGGTATCGCTGGGGTCACTGAACCAAGATTTGATGGGGATGGCATTGTCTAGGGTGGGTGAAAATGCACATGAGAAGAATCACAGAATTCAAGAGAGGGTGTTTTTCCTTTTATTTGAGGGTGGGAATCATTACTTTAAAATATATACCTCCCTCTCATCCACCCCAACTCAACAACCTGAGTAAAACCTGCCTGATTTATCCTCCAAAGTAAAATTAAATTTTAATCACCATATCTCACATCAGCGTGAGGCTTCTAGTCAAATCTATTGCCATGGTGTCCCACCTGAAGCAAATTTGATATGAGAAATCTGATTTAATGAAATGCACGTGTGGGGGAAGGGTCGTCTCATTTAAAAGAGAAACAACTTGCATCCTGACCTATGGTAAGCCAGGGAATCCCAGCTCCAGAAATTCAAAATACCTTCTCAAAACCACTTCCTGGTCTTGCCAGACTCACCACCTTCCCCCATACCTGGATGGCTCCTGTAAGCCCCTGGGGAGTTATCCAGGATCACAATGCTGGAGAGGTCACTATGGACCACAGAGAGGTCCTTGATGTAGCTGCCCAATTCCAAAGTGCAGTGCTGGAAGGCAGGGTGAGCTAGGCATCAAAAGGAGACTCACCCTCTGTGACAGCTCCCCCAACCCCAAGATGCCCTCGGGCAACAGCTCCCACAAAGGGGATTATGCAGTATGACTCCCACATCCCCCTGAAGGTCCGATTCCAGGGCAATTGCCTCCAACTCAGACCCCTCCCTGGTGGCTTGCCTCCCGAGCCTCACTCTTGGACCTGCATTCTAGACCCTTACCTGTCTGTAGTATCTCCTCTTGAGAATGCTTCTGCTATTATCCAGTTTATCTGCCACAGCAGAGCCATAAATCTCCATGCTTGCTGTGAACACCACTAGCTCGTACCACTGGCTTACCTGAAATAGATCATGGGAGAGGGAGGTGTCAAAGAGGCCGTGACCATTCATTTAGACAGTTTTCTTTCACTAGGACTCCAACCGAGTCCTTTAGGCTTTATAGCAACATCGAATGTCTCTAGGGACACAAAATTCTGAATGCCCCCAAACCTTCAAACTCAGAGTTTCAAGCACTATATACCCTTAAGATTCAGAGATGCAAGAACAAATGAGCAGGAAGAATAAAATTACATCAGCACAACAAAAGAACCAAACTACTAAAAGCTACTCTCCAAGCATCCCACAACCTCCCCTGTCCAAAACTCACTCCCCTTACCCACTTCTTCTCCCTCCTTACTTTCTCCAAATCCTCTAAATTCCTAGAGCCCTAAAACCATTCCTTCAGCACAGAGCTCCCTTTGGCTCCCACAAACTCACCACTTCTAAGAAGAAATCCACATGGGGCCTCTTGTGTACAAAAAACCGGACGGGATGTTTGTCTATTACCACCTACAGAAGAACAGGGAAGGGCTGGGGGAAGTCCTCAGCACCACAGCACAGGCCTGAAGGACACCTCCACCCTCCTACTGCCTGCTTCCATCTTCAGGCAGCTGCTCATACCAGGGAATGGGGGTAGGGACCAGAAGCTCTGGGAGTGGGAGTGGGAGTGAGAGAGGGAGTGCAGGTCTGAGAACAACAGACAAAACCATTCCATCACTTCCCACCCCAACACACCTTGAGGATGAAGTCAGGAGGTGTTCCAGGCCGGACCGTGGGCCTCAGGACCCCATCATGATGGGAGTGAATAAGCGTCTCATCCAGATCCAGCACCAGGATCTTCCTCTTCACCTGGCCTGAAGCACACGGGGAAGGTATAACACCAACCAACCTCCAGCCCAGACTCAACCCTTACCTCACCTTAAAGGAGCCCTCCCAGACAGCATACTCACTTAGCCGATTCCGGGACACGGGAGATAAGGGGAGAATATCATATCGAACAGTTTGGTACTGAATTACCTAAGAATTGCAACACAAAAAGATCAGAATCTTTGACAAGGAAATTTTCCCCAACATATGCTAATATATAGCACATACTGAACAGTTACCATATACTGAACATTGTGTGATTTAAGGTTATTTCACTTAATCCTCAAACAACCCTAATAATACTGTTTTAAGGACAAAGAAACTGAGGCTTGGAGAGATGTAATACCTTGCCTAAGACCACACTGCTAGGAATTATCTCATTTAGTTGTTTGTCCCCCCCCACCACCAGGTAGAATGAAAACTCAAGGACAGCATAGATTTTTGTCTCCATCAAGGCCATATTCCTAGAACAAGGTAGCAGGGGTGGTCAATTAATATTAGAACCGATTAAGTGATGGAGCCAGGATTGTACCCATGTAGTCCAACCTAAGAACCTGCCCTCTTAACCATTATATTTATTCTTCTGCTACACTGCACAAATAAATGCACAGCCCTCCCCACCTCCATCCCAAGGATTCTTTGGGACAGCTCCCATCACCTCCTGTTGGGAACTGAGAGCCTCAGATTCCTTAGTGGACAGGAAGTAGGAGTCAGGAGGGGAGATCCTTGGGTCCCTAAGGGGAAGAGAGGAGGGAATCCAGGGGTTGTCAGGTCAACTAAGTTCCCCTGGCTAGGGGCCAGCAGGCCTATTTTAACCAGCCACCTGTCCACTTCTGTCTCTACTAGCCAAGTCACAAGTTGCAGAGAACCTCAGCCCTCTGAGCAGCCTCCTTATCCTGGTACCCAGGGCAAGGCAGAGAACACTGGAAAGTCCCACCTGCCAGGCAAAATGATAGGCTATCCGGAGGCCAGAGTGAAGTAAGGGCTATGAGAGAGAGGTGAGGAGGGGACAAGGACATCCCCACCTCAACTTTCCAGCTTTCCCAGGCATCTTTAGAGGCTCCTATTGCTAACATTCAGCTCTCTCCCATACAAAGCCTGGCAATTCCCTCCTCTGCTCTGCTCTTCTAAGCACAGACAAATGCTCTTCAGTTCATCCCTAGGGCCTGAGCCTCACCAACCCAGGCTAACCCACAACCCTTGCAAACCAAAGGGCCCTCTCCCCCTAATCCCAAGGCATCTGCCCTTCTTTCTCCCTGGCCTGTGATGAGAGCCGCAACAGCTCGGGTGTCCTGCCCTGCTATCTCGGGTTGCACATGCTGGGCATGCAGGGAATGCTCCAAGCATCTGCCAGAAAGGGGGTAGGGAAGAGACCAAATTGGAAGTGAAAGAAGGGAAGACAAAAGGCTGTGGGGTCAGTGCTGCCCAGAGGAGAGCAATTTTGCAAGTAACTAGCCTCTGGATGGGCCACAGCACCAGTCCTTACACCTGGAACAGAAAGCTGGTATGTTAGGGGGTGAAAGGGGGATGTTCAGAGCAAGGCCAGGCAGAGAGGACTGCAGCTAACATGTTAAGAAAACTCCATGGGGAACTAGCCCCACACACATCTCAGCATCTCTGACCCCAAATTATTCTTGGCTCCTCACTCGTGTCAGGGAAATAGCCCTGCCTACAACCATGACCACCTAGAAACAATTCCCATCCAAGATCAGGAAGGAATAGAGTGGTAAAGGAGACCTGAATCCAAGGCCAGGCCCATTCCCCCAAATCAGTAAGTCAACCACTACTATCACCCAGGGTTTTCTGGAAATTCCTTGACCTGGGCAACCCTTCCTGGTCTTCTTACAAGTTTTACTGAAATGTGCCAAAGAGTACAAACTGGAGAACCTCTGCACACCAGTTCACTGAATTCTCCCCAGACTCCTTCAGAGGATTCTCCCCAGTGATGATGAGAACACATTCATTAAATGATGTTAGCCTAAGGTTGATCCTGAAGAAAAGCTGTGGAGGGAGGTACCTAGAGATACTTGGGTATATGCACATAGTCCACTGCCCACAGTAGCCCTCTCTCACAATGCTAAGGTCTCCTGGAGAAACAACTGTATCCTCAGATTCAAGCCTACAACTGACAAGCACCATCTTCTGAAAGAGAAACCCAAATTGGAATAGGCTCCCTTCCACAACTTAAGGAACCCAAATAAAAACATCTTTCTTAGTCCCGAGGTCTCAATCCAGATACCTACACTCACAGTGAAGTAAGTTTTCAGGGCCTTTTCGGAGGATTCCCTTAACGTGAACCGCAGGGGTTTTTCCTTCACACCCAGGGCTCTTCCCAAGTTCCATCCTTGTCACATAATGCCCTCCCATCCGCCCCCACCCTTGACACATAAGCCTGTCTCTTCCTTGTTCTAAGACCAAACACAGACGGATGTTCCTAATAATAGGAGGAGGGTCTTTCACAAGCCCACATCGACAGATCTGCTGCCATCAAACAGGTGTTCCCCGCCTGTCGGGTTTCTTTAGCAACAACTCCAGCTTTCTTATAGAGCGCCCCACCCACCACCCTAGCCCGCAAGAGTTGCCAAAACCTGTCTCCGACTAGGCCCCCCGATCTCCGTTCTACCCCCAAGAATCTCCGTCTTCCCCATCTCATCCTATGCCCAGTTAAGGGCGCCCTAATTGTCTAACGGGAGAAACCACTCCTAAGCCTAAACAGAGGCCCGACACCTTACGAAAATCCGTGAGCACCGCTGACAGAGCCCACCACCACCAGCGCCCGCCCAGGCTCACCGTGCGGATTTGCCTCCGCAAAAGGTAAATGAAGAAGCTCCAGAGCTTGGCGGCGAAGGCCACGAACGTGCGCAGCCCCAGCAGACACTGCGTCCGCATCATCCCGATGACCCCGGCACCGCCGGCCCCGGGGCCCCCGCGGCCCAGCTCCGCCAGCCCCCCGGGGGCAGCCCCCCGCCGCCGGGAGGGGGAACGGGGGCCCCGAGTAGCAGGAGAGGCTGCAGAGAGGGGCACGGAGCGGGCGGCTCAAAAAGCCACCCCCGACGAGGGGAAAGCCCAGCAGAACCGGGAGCTGGGGGACTGGCGTGGGCAGCCCGCAGGGGCCCACATGGGCGGGGAGTGGCACCGACGGCTTCGCGAAGGTTGCCGGCCAAGACAGGTTGGGCTAGGAAGGGGTCCTCCGAGACCAGGAGGGAAGGGGATGGAGAATTGGGGGAGGGGGAATTGGGGGAGGGGGCTAGGGAAAAGGGAGGGAGGGAGAAGGAAGGGGGAGGGGAAGGGGGAAGGGGAGGGTGGCCTGCTGCGCAGGCGCGCTAGGGGGCTGCCCGCAGGAAAGAGCGGGCGGGGGGAGCGACGCGCGAAGGGCTGCGGCAGCGGAGAACCGGCCCGCTGAGCAAAGGAGCGGGGAAAGAGGGGGAGGGGGGGGCCGAAGGGCGCGGATGGCTGGACCGGAGCGGCCTCCCCCTCCCCGAGGTCGGGGGTGCCTTAGCCGCTGGGGAGCGGGGCTGCAGCCTCTGCAGCTGGATTTCCCACTCTGACAGGCGCCATTTTACCGCCCAAAGGACTCCCTCCTCTTTTCTTCCCCCCTCCTCTTCCCCTCTGACACTACTTCCGGTGGTGACGTGTATTCGCTTTACCGGGACTACTGTTCGTCCTACTCGGTCTATGGGGGTGGGGATCAGGAAACTGGAGTTCGCTCCGCTCAAGGCCACAGTTTGGTGCACGCGCGGAAGGTGGCGGGCGGCACCTGGAGCGAATCAGGCCCCGCCTCGAGCGGAGTGGGCGGGACGGAGTGACGTCACTTGCCCCGGAGGTTCGGCCAGTCCGACGAGCTCGAGCTGCCTGCTCCTCCTACCGGCTACTGCCCCAACGACTCTTTCCATCCTAGTCTTGGAAAAAGTTTAGAGAGGGCCATCGTCCCAACATCTATGCAGCAGGGCTCGGGAGGGGCCTCTCTGCGACAGCCCCTAAGTTATTAAACATAATCACTACCTCTTCCCAGACTACGCCAGGTCTTAGTAGCTGGGGGAATCATGAATGCCCCGCCCTTTTCACCTGGAGTGGGCGGGGCAGCAGGCCGTGACGCCATCACGGGGCGTCTGAGAAGGGACGGCAAGCGAGTTGGAGATGGAGTCGCTCTTGGCTCTTAGAGGCCTGGTGCTGCTGTGGGGTGAGGGTCAGAAACACGGGGGACTCCAATCAGGCCCAAGGGGCGGAAGTGGAGAGGAAGGCCCATATTGTCACAGGCTAGGGGTCGTCACGATGGGTTCGTGAAGGCGGAAACCACTGTTCTCACTCTGTTTATCCGTCCCTCGCTCTCCCCAGACTCCGTGGAGTGGGAAGGGCGCAGTCTCTTCAAGGCGCTTATCAAGAAAGCAGCACTGTGGTGAGTATATCGCAGCATCTCCCCGTCCTCCCCGGGAAGGAAGCATGGACCCCACTCTTTGACACTCTCTCTCATCTGTCCCTCAGTGGGGAGCAAGTCCACATCCTGGGCTGTGAAGTGAGCGAGGAAGAGTTTCGTGAAGGTTTTGACTCTAGTATCAACAGCCAGTAAGTACAAATTGGAAGGGAGTTAGTTGGATGTGGGACCTCTGTTGCTATGGAACTTACGGCAACGAAGGCAGAACGTGGTATGTAGTAGCAGCTGTGTAGATATATGGATCTTTTAAGGGCAAGAATAAGAGGAATGAAGAGTGGTGATTATCTGGAGAATCCAAAACAGACTAGAGAGAAGAGAAAGAGTAATGAAAGGCCAACATTACAGTTTAGCCCTGGAGGGTAAGAATAAACATGTTCCATCTTTCGAGTTATTCAGAGTCTGGCAACGCTTAATCCAGAAATGGATTCCAAACTTGTGTGAAAACTAACTGCAAGCTGCTGAGGGACTTGTTCTAGAGGCAGATGGAACGGCTTGTGCAAAATTATGGAAGTATAAGAAAGCGTACCTGATGATGGGATGTGGAAGAGCTACCTGAGGTCAAATGAAAAGGTACTTGATAGTAAATGGTCTTACAGAGTTGTGAAAAGGAGTTAAGGTTTTATCCTAAAGGCAGTGGGGAGTCGTTTGAAAATGTGGGAGAGTGATAACATCATGTCTGTTACTCCAGTGACCAAAATGTGGAGAATGGATTGGAAGAGGGCAGCCTGGAGGTAGGGAGACCAGATGGAAAGTCTATTGCCACTAACTCACGTTCGCTCAGATCTGTATGTACTAAGCACTAGCTATGAACCAGGTGCTGTGCTAGGAACTGGAGATACAGCAGTGAATGAGACAGACATGGTCCCTGCTCTCCTAAGAGAAAATGATAGGAGATGACAGAGGCCTGGCTTAAGGAGTGACAGTAAGGATGGAGAGTTTAGGACAACTGTAAAAGGACTTCAACAAGTAGAATATCCAGGACTTTGGAGTGCAGGAAAATATCCAGATCAGGAGGTCCCTAAACCCACCTATGTTGCCTGGTTACAGAAAATTACTCCTGGTCTGGGTAGTTCAGTGGATAATAATAGTAGTTTACTTCTGTCTGTTGAGCCCTAATTTTGTGTCTATCATTGTGATAGAGGTGATGCCATATGTTAAGATGGCATTCACAAGAGAAGCAGAAGATAGGTGTCTGGGAACAAGTTTTGCCACCATGAAGCTTTCCCAGGATTTCTAGCCCATGCCAAACTCCTTTTCCTGAACTGCTATTTTATCTGGAGTTAGTACCACATGACTTAATTCTTGACCCTCTCTAAGCTCTTCAATAGGCAAGAACTTGTCTCTTTTCTCTTTTTCCATCCAGAGAATGGTACACTTAAGGCACGACTCAGGAGGTATTTGATAATGACAATAGCTAACATTTATCAAGCATTTAGTATGTGTCTAGTACTGAATGTCAGAAGTTTGATACCCCTGTTTTGCAAATGATGAAATTGAATCTTAGAAAGATTACTTAATTGATCAGTTTGGTGACCTTAGGCAGGTAGCATAGCCAAACTTGGAGCTCCCAGCTGTCTGATACCAGAGTCTATGCTCTCAATCATATTTTACCTTTCAGTATTGCCTTTCACTGATATTTAGGGTATTAAATCAAGAAAACAGAGCCACAAAGATCAGAGAATGAAATAAAAGATTATAGGGATGGGGTGGTATGATATTGTCTCCTATTTTCCTTTTTGCAGGCTAGTTTACCATGATTTCTTCAGAGACCCTCTCAACTGGTCAAAGACTGGGAAAGCCCTTCCTGGGGGACCCCTGGGCGCCTTGAGAGCCATGTGTGGGAAGACAGATCTTGGTCCTGTCACCATTGCTCTTGATTCACTCAGCTGGCTGCTGCTTCACCTCCCCTGCACCACAGTCTGCCAGACCTTGCATGCCCTGAGCCATCAGCACTCCCACCCTGGTGAGATCCCTCCTTACTTCCCCTCACACATCTCCCCCTGCCAAGGAACAAGGCTCTTTCTGCCCTAAGGGAAAACTAGGGAAATCCAATTGGATCTTCTTCCATCTCCTTAACCTTTATCCTAGTTCTTGACTTCTGTGTAATACATGATACAATCAGTTGTTCTTTCTTTTCCAAGTCCTTTCTTACTACATTTCTTTCATTCAGCGGACACTAAATATATACGTGTCAGGTACATGGGAAATAATGGGAGAATAAAGACTAAAGGTAGTAAGGTCCTTGCTTTCCAGAGCTCAAAGTCCCATAAAGAATACAGACAAGTAAACAAGCAGTTACAAGATAATCTGATAAGCGCCACAATGATAAAGGAACATGCACAGAGTACCTTAAGAAAGGAACATCTTGAGAGTCAAGGGGTCAGCCAGGCAAATTTGGCCAGGCGAGGGGTACTGGGACTAGCCCTGAAGTACACTATGGCTTCTAGAATGGGCTCTGGAGTCAGATTTCCAGGTTTATATTAAGATGCTTGATCTCTTAATGCTTCAGTTTCCTCTGTAAAAGTTGAGTTTATAGTGTTCAAGTCTAGTATAGGACTTTATAGTATTCAGATGAACCAATTGGAATTGCTATTTTTGTAAGTCAGATAAGGTCAAATGTCAATTAACAGCAATTTTCTATGATTCAACCTAAAAGTGCTGGCTTTTATAAGGGTTGAAATATTGAAAGTGTTTAGTGCGGTGCCTGACACTATAAATCCTCCGAAAAAGGGAGGAAAAGAGGAAATCAAAGAAACTTTGCCTGGGATCTCAGCAAGTTCCAACAACTGCAAGTAGTTCAGTAGTTCAGGCTGAAGAGTAAACAGAGACCAGGTAATGTAAGTGTTAATTCCACACTGAAGGCCATGAGGAGCTCCTGAGGATTGAAGTCAGAGCATGCTTTGATCAGATTTACATTGGAGTAAGAAAGTATGTTAAAGGTAAGGGCTGAGAGACGCTCAGCAGGGCTGTGAAACTGGCCATGATAAGTCAGGATTGTGATGGAATATAGACCTCACCTTCCTTTTTTTTCTCCTATTTGTTCCCAGGCCCCCACCCTAATGTTCCCTTTTTGCCCTACATTTCTTGTCCCTCTCCAGGTGACAGCTCCCCAGTGCAGCATGTGCATGTGCTGGGCCTACTACATGAAGAGCTTCATGGCCCAGGTCCCATGGGAGCATTGAGCAGCCTTGCCCAGGCTGAGGTTACCCTGAGCGGTACAATGGGCCAGGCCTCAGCCCACATCCTCTATCGGAGGCCCCAACAGTGCCCAACCCATGAGGTTAGGAGAAGCACTGGAGGACTGGAGGTTGGGGTCAGACGGAGGTCTGGATAGGAAGAGCAATAAAAAAGCTGCTGTGATTGAGTACTTCCCTGGGCTCTTATCATTTAATTGTTTCCTTCATCTTCACAGCTACCCTGTGAGGTAGATGTTTTGTTATCCCCTTTTTGCAGGTTGGGAAATGAAATCCAGGAAGGTTTAAATTTAAATCATTTAACCCAAGGCTACAGAAAGTTAAGTGGTAGAGCCAAGATTTGAGCTTAAGATTGCCTGACTCAGATCCTTGACCTTAACCAATGAGAGATACTGCCTTTCAGAAAATGGAAAAGGAGAAAAGACTGGGAGTGGTTACTAGGGGAGAAGGAACAAGTCCACATAGTGGGGTTTGAAGAAGGGGTGAGAAGTGAAGAGCAGAAGCTTAAAGCATCCAGTTACATAGGTGATTGGGGATTTGGGGTGCTAAGTAAGTATGGGAACTTAGCTGACTTTTGTAAATATTTACATCATGTAAGATGTATATAAGAACTTAACCACGTTATCTCTGGTTCAGTAAGATGGAAAACACCTTATTGATATTCCTTTCTTCTCCCCAGACTCTGTGGTTCTCCATCCTGCCTGACTTCAGCCTGGATCTCCAAAGGGGATCCCCACTAGAGTCCCAGCCCTACCCAGTGGACAGTGATGCACAAAAAGATCTTCACACACCCCCGGTATCTAAGAGGGCTAGGGCCAGAACAAGGGGATGGAATTTGGGGTCTGGTGAAAGGAAAGAGAGAAAAACTGCAGAGGTTGGGGTGAGCTCAGGTATTCCAGTGATGAGGCAGAGTGGAAGCATCTTTTGTACCTACAGGTGGACCCTATGACTCATTTGACCTTTAACCTTCACCTGTCCAAGAAAGAAAGAGAAGCCAAAGACAGTCTGATCCTGCCCTTCCAATTCAGCTCTGAAAAGTAAGATTGGGGCCTGGGTGCCCAGGTGCCTTTGTAGAGCCTAGCATCTGGGCCTGAGAGATGCAGCAACAGCAGGTTATTGATTAACCTCTCAGAATTTATAGGGTCTGAAGTCCACCTCCAGAGACAAGTCCAAGGAGTGGTTCTCTACCCACCCATACCCCAGAATGGCAAAGGGCCTTTGTCTCTTGTCTCTAACAGCCTTGGGTCCCAGCTCCATGGTTGTTCCCAGAGCCATCTGGGCCTGGGCTGAACCAGATGGGACCCTGGGGAAGTGGCCCTACCTCCAGGCAGCAGTGCTGGGATAGGGAGGTAGATGGGTGTGGCAGATGGAGGTTAAAAAGGGCTTGGGAGATGCCTGTTGTTTTGTGCCCAGTGTGTGAGTAGGGGAAGCTAGACTATAGCAGGATCCTGGCCCTCAAGCTGCTGAAAATTTAGGGTATTAGGACACTGATGTACATAGTATCTTTCTCAGTACCAAATGGTGCTTCAGGACTAACTAAACAGACCAGGAAAAGGGACTCGGACCAACAAAACTTGGACACCAAAGAGGGAGTCACAGTCACCCGGAAGTGGGTATCCAGACATGACCTGTTGTCCACCCTCATCAGCACCCATTCTCCCCTTGTCTCTTCTCAGACAGCAGGCTCTACTGCACCCTGGGCCAGGCCAGGCGACCAGCCACATCTTCTATGAGCCAGATGCTTGTGATGACCTGGACCAAGAAGACCCAGATGACGACCTAGATATTTGACTGTCCAATGGATTTGATTAGGCTGTAATTGGAAGCGGGGGAAGAGGAAGACCTTGGGCCCATAACCATCCTTCCATTGTTTACACTGGCCTTACCCTGTCCTGCCCCACCCTTTGTTCCCTGGGTCTATGAAGGCCCTGCCCTGTGACCCCATGAGCTAGGGAGTAGCTTCCAATCAGGACAAAAATTGGATGAGGGCAAAGGGGAAGATGAGAGAGTAGAACCCCTCCCCACACTAATAAAATACTTATTTTTTTAATTCAAAGAAAACTTTTTGTTACCTATTTAAGCAAGAGTTGGGAGTGGAAGGGACTGGAGGGTGGAAACGGATGAGGAGCCAAGAACCTGAGTTACTTAGAATCAACAAAGTGTTTAGGCCTGAATGACAATGAAGTGATGGAGCAGGAAGTTTCCCACATCAGTGGTACTGTGTGTGTGTTCGTTTTTGTTTTTTTTTTTAATATAAGTAGGTGCGCTTCAGGTTCCAGGCTCCCTTGCAAGGATCTGTGGGGGAGGGGTGTTGCCGAGAAGATAAAAGCCTACTTTCCAAAACATACTTTTTATTACTGTACAAAAAGCACACCCTCCCCTCTCCCCCGCCCCCTGCCAACCCCCCCTCACCCCCAAGAAACTGTACATGGTGTGCAGGGCTGGAGTGACTTAAAGCTTCTGCTTCACGCCCTGCCCATGGGCTGAGCTTTCTGCCCCAGGGCCTTTCAGGTGTCTGGGCATTACCATACCCATAGCTGCTAGGCTGGGGCGAGGGGGTCCCAGCTTATACATATTCCTGGGCAGAGTTGGGCTTAGGGTAGGAGCGGGGTGCACGGTACCCAGCTTTGCTTTCACTCCCAGGGCAGGAACAAGAGAGCAGTGCACCTCCCAGGAGTATCAGAGCGGACCCTGCCCAACCAATGAAGATGGCAGAACCAAACTCGTACCTGTGGAGAGAAGGGATTGGGGTCAGAAATCCTGGCCTGTCTCTCCCTAGCCCTGGACCCCACACATGTCCCCTTTGGAGGCAGGGTTCCCATACTTAGCATTCATGGGGATCAACGGGTTATAAAAGTCTGAGACAATCTTGTGGCCGTACCAGGAGCAAGCTACCAAGGCAGCAAGACCTAGAGATAGAATTAGGGTTTAGATACTGTGAGCCCCCAAACCACCTTGCCCACTGTCACTCCTCCAGGATAGGAGATGGGAGAACCTTGGGTCCACCTTCCACCTGCTGCTCACCTGCCAAGATGAAAATGATGCCTCCAGTTGTGGCTATACGGGCCTTCTTCACTTTGTCATCTCCCCCACAGTTTGTACACTTCATGCCCATCGTGGCCACCGCCATGGCCAGGAAACCCAGCACCAACGATACCACCATTAGGGCTCGGGTGGCCTGCATGGCCGCTGCGAGCAAGAGAAAAGGACGCCGTCATTGCTGGAAATGCAGGAGGCCCTTGGACAGCTCCAGCCATTCAGTCGCTCGCCGCACCCACTAAGTGGCCGAGCGCTGGATCCCGCCACCGGCCTGAGTCTCCCCTCTGCGTCCAAGTCCCAGACCACAGCGGGGTGGATCCCTCCGCTCCCGACTCTACCGCCATCCAGCTCTGCCCCGCCCTCCCAACGGTAGGACCCGCCCGGGGCACAAGGGTTTCGATGAAACTGCCCCGGGTAGGGGGAAGGGTAAAAGAACCGCGAAGAAAAGCACAGGTAGCGGCCGTAACCCCCGGCCCGCAGCTGATCCCGGCCCACGTCCCTACTCTGACCCCACTATCGAGGCCACGCGTTTTGTGGCTTCGGCTAATCGGCCGATAAGATTAGAGGCCGCAAGCAGCAGACAGCGGCCCACGTCTATCAGAGTACACGGCTCCTCGGCTCTCGGCCCGATCCCGCGGCGGCGTCGCCCCGCCTTTTGTCCGAGGGGAAAAGGGCGGGAGACCGCGGGGGTTAATTGCCTGCCCAAGGCGTTGGGGGAAGGGAGGCCCGGGCCCAGGACTCCGCTTCCTCGAGGGGTTGGGGCCGCCAGGCGCCAGGACAGGTAAGAGGCCCGCCCTGCTTAGCTCAGCTGAGGGGCGCAGCAGTCCGGGGTGCGGGCCCTCGTGCAGCCGCAAGGACTCGGGCCCGCTCCTGCCCAGCCTCATTGCCCCAGTGCGACCACTTCCGTCTCCTCCTCCCTCTGCCAGTTCCCGGGCAACCCAGGGCGTCGGGCTGTGGGGCCTCCCTGCCCCGCACTCTGCCCCGCAACTGCGGCCCTGGGCGCGTCCGCCCCGTCGGTCCCGCGGTCTTACCCGGCAGGGCGAGCACCGAGTCGTACATTTTGCAGCTCATGATGCCCGTGCTCTGGGTGATGCAGTCCATCCACAGCCCCTTGTACATGGCCTGGGCTGTGATGATGTTGTCGCCCGCGTAGGAGCTCATCTGCCACTGCGGGATGGCGGTGGACGCCAACAGGCCCACCCAGCCCAGCAGAGCCATGGAAAAGCCCAGCAGCTGAAGGCCAGAATTGGCCATTTCCGCCCTCAGAAAAGACTGGGGGCGCCGGGTGGGCGACCCTGCAGTTAAACCAACTTTGGGGACCAAACCCACAAAAGACAACTTGGGGTAGTTTTAAGTCACCCAACGAGACAGAAAAGTCTTTGGCTGAGTGCCTGCAAATCTTTTCGTCACCGAGGTGAACACAAATCGATCCCTCCTGGCGAAGCGAGGGTCTCACAGCACAGCGAACGGGCTACGGCCGGGGGTACTTGTGGCCGACAAAAGCGGTCCGCGAAGGTCAGGCGGTTTCCTCCGGTGCTCACTGCGACCCTACTCAAACAAAAGGTGAGGGGGCAATATGGGCGCGGTCCTGGGTGCTGGAAAGCCCCAGAGTGTCCTTGGCTGCCGGCACGAAGCTGCAGAGCGAGGTACAGGTTACTCAGCGGAGAGCGGAAAGGTGCGGGCGGACAGGTGCCGCGCACCCGAGTATATATGTAGGGCGTCTGGGGCGCGCCCCCGCGGGCACCGGGAGCGCGGGGTGGGGCGGGACCGGAGGGGCGGCCGAGGGTGACCTGACGTCACCTAAGGGACACTCACCTGAGCCGGAAATCCTGGCCTCCACCTGTCCTTGCCCAGGAAAAGAGGAAGAAACCTGAGCACCAGGGTCACGCCCCATCGCTGGTCGGGCTTTGACCACAGGTAGGGAAAATGTGGAGCCTTCCTGGGAATTTCAAGCTCAGAGTCAGCACCTCTGGACTGGGCTTCCCTCTGGCACCAGGATGCGCCTTCCTCTTTCACGAACAGGTGTGCCTGGGACTCTGCGGAGCCACAGGGCGGGGGGGTGGGGGTGGGGGGGGTGTCCCTGGCCAGCCCTGGCTCCTCCTTTTCCCTCCGCAGAGACTCTCGGCTTCTACTCTAGGAGCTCTTTGTCCCGTCCTACCTTTGCCCACACACTTTGCTCTTCTCTTTCATCAACCTCCTAGCAGGTTCCACCTTCTGGATCCCTGGCTCCAGTCTGTCAGAACTCCCCACTTCAGCAGCCTGCTTGGAGTCTCTGCTCCCGGAGCCACTGCCCCCACAACTCTCCGTGGCCCTCCCAGCCTGCCCTCCAACAGACACCTGTGGCATTCCAACACCTCTTCTTCTTGGCCCCCCATTCCAATCCCCGACATGATTTCAAGTCTGGGCCCTTCTTGCCCAGCAAGGGTCCTTAAAAGCGAAGGAAGAAACTTCTGAGGCCAGAAGCTAGAGCAGGGTGGGGAGCAGGGTAAGGCCTAGGTCAGAGTCCTGGCCACTCCCATCCTTCCCCTCTCTTGGAGTCTTTCCAGACCTGTCCCTACCTTTCCCTCTCCCCCTTCCCCAGCCATACACACAATTGCCTTCCCTCATCCTGAGTCAGGCCCTGCCTGTTTGTGTGTGCTTTGCAATGCCTGCTCAGGTCTGTCCTCCCAACATCAGACTCTAATGTGGCCTTTTTCAGCCAGCACACTCCCACCTATTCCATCCCCCGCCCCCAGTCTGCCTTTGCACGCCACCACCGGTGCCTGAGGACCCAGCATCACCAGTTAGTCCTTCTTTTCGTCTTCCTGGTGCACACTGATGCCCCACTTCTTGCCCAGCTTCCTCCCAACCTACCTCTCTTTTCACCTCCTCATGCCTCAGACTCACACACCGTTCTACTGTCTCTCTCTCTTTTCATTTTTCTCTTTCCCTTTTTTTACCTCAGTTCTCTCACATTTTCCAGCTTTATTCCTCTCTTTCAAACATTTCTCTCTTTCCTTCTTTTATTCAATAAACTCATTAAAGGGCCTGTCATACTAAGCTAATTGGCCAGCTTTTCTGTAATATGGACACTTTAGTGAATAATTTGTTATTCATTTTCATTTTTCTACTTTTGGTAAATGATGAGGGTTTTTTTTTTAAGGTGCTTTCTAGCTGTAAAATTCCATGTTTCTCAGTAGTATCTCCAACTTCTCTCCAAGTTCACTAACACCATCACCTCCGCACTGCAACTGTCTCCAAACCAATCCCAGCTTCCTTGCTTGTCCTTCTAAAATGTATTCTCTGCAAGTGACTTTTTTTTCCCTTACATACTTAGCTCCTATCACTTCCCATTTAAAATCCTTAGAGTCTTCCAGTGGCAAAGTTTTGTTCCAATTCTCTCATTGTATTTGGCCAATAAATGCCACACCAGGGCTTACCAGACCCCATGCTGCAGCCACACAGCTCTCTGTTCCTGAAACATACTCTGTTCCTTCTCACCAAAGTGCCTGTACACATTCTATTCTCTAGGTCTGGATGCTCTTCTCCATTTATCCCACCCACCTTCCTCTACCCTTCTATCCCCTTCATTCTTCAGCTATCAGCTCAAATATCCTTTCTCCTCAGAAGCCTGGCCTGACTACCTCTCTCCAGACTGAGTCGGATCACCTGCTGAATGCTCTCACTGCTACTTGTACTTTACTTTCAAAGCTCTTATCACTCTTTGAAACTCATTCAGTGTGAGTCTCCCCACTGTACTAGAAGTTTTAAGAGAGGAGGGGTGTGTCTGGGTTCTTTCACCAATAAATATTTGATGAATGAATGAATAAATTGCAAATTAACAATATTTTCCTCCACTTGTTCAAAAATGTTTTCTGAGTATCTGTGTAATGTACCAGGGACCATGCTTGACACTAGGGATACAGCAGTAAACAAGATAGATAAGGATACTGTGCTCATGTAACTTAGATTCTAGAGGGAGGAAGCAGGCAATAAAGGCATAAACAAAATGTGCATGTTTGGAGGCAATAAAATGGGAATATAACAAGGTTGGGTCCGCTTTAAGTGAGGTCAGGGAGACCTTTCTAGGAAGTGACTATTAAATAAGAAGCCAGCCATGACAGAAGCAAGTTACAGGGCATAGTAAGTGCTAAGAACTTGTGTTGGTTGCCCTTTGAGACTTGTAATATTAATTTAAATCAGGATCTCTCAACCTCGGCACTATTGACATTTGGGGCCAGCAAATTCTTTGTTATGGGTGACTGTCCTGTCCAGTATAGGGTATTTAGCAGCATCCTTGATTTCTATTGAGTAGATGCCAGTAGAAGCCATCCAAAACCCAAATATGACAATTAAAAATGTCTCCACACACTGCCAAATGTCCCAGTGAGGGGAGGAACAAAATCAGTCCCTGCTAGGAGCCACTGATTTAAAGTGTGACTAGTCAGCATCACTGTGGACTTTCTGCTGTAGTAGCCTTCAAGTAAACAGTTGGGTACAAGGCGCACATACAGGAGTGGTTAGAATCAACCAGGGTTGGGGTTTTGCTAAAAAAAGAAAGGATTTTAAGGTGTTTGCATAGGGTGTTTTATGTGTTAGATCACGGATATAAATTGGGTACGAAGGAGAATAAAGTGTTGGTGGATAGTGAAAAACTGATGGAGTTAATGGTTTAGAGGTCTCCATGGAGTGAAAGGCATGGGGATACATGAGTACATGAACTGGAAGGCTAGGAAGTGCTCATCAGAGGTGGGAGGCTTGAATCCAATAAATTGGAGGAGGTTGTTTTTGGAGACGACAAAGCCTAAGGTAAAGGCCAAAGAGAAAGAGCACAGGAGATGAGACTGTGGGCTGAGAGGCTGCAATTAGATGGAGCACCCCAATGGATTTTGAAGCCAACAATGGCGATAGGAACATAGGTGTAAAGAGGAAGATGATGACCCAGGAGCTAAAGTTACCAGTGAATGTAGGTAAATGACCAAGCTGGAAGGTGCCAACAATAATTAGAGGTAGTGGATGATACACACTTCCAGATATGAACTTCAAAAGAGCAGAGGATTTTGAAGGATGAAGGAAGAATAATGGTCCAGAAGAAGCATTGGGAAACAATACTCCCAGCGCCAGACCCTGAGTTATGAAAAATAAGACCAAACTAAGCCTTATTAAGAGAGCTGCTGGGTAGTGTGTCCTCCAAGATATTCAGGTTTCAGTAAGATCTAGTAAAGGAACGTTCAGAGAAGGAGCTGGGTATAAAAAGACAATGACAGATGTTGATCCCAGAGGTCACAGAGGAAGAGTTTGAAAGATCAAGTCTGGTTGGAAGACTGGGGTAGGTTAGGGGATATACACTACAGTATGAGGATGACGGTTGATATGATAATTCAGCAACCTGGTATGGGAGCCCAGCCAACTCATTTGTTTCTATAGGAAAATTTATTTTACACTCTGGAAAACTGACAAATAAATGAGCTTTGGAAACTTGCAGTATTATTTTAATATTATGCGTTATTACTCAAAAGCTGATCATTACATTATTGGTCAGACCAAGAAGTATAGGTCCAAGGCAGATAAAAAATTTTAATTCCACCTTATTCAGGAATTTATTCTTGGGCCTCAATTGTCTCATCTATAAAATAGGAGTGATGATATTTTGCCTTCTTAGGAAATAAGAGGATGGGCCAGATGATTTCTTATGGTTAAACCTGGAATGTACAGTTGAGATAAGGATCTAGAGAAGGCCAGCTCATTCTGTTAGAGTAATCTTGCCTATGGTATCAGTTAAGGATAATATAAGAAAAGTATTAGAGGCCTATTTCATCTATAAATGTAAATATCCTTAATAAAACATTACTTAACCAAATGTAAAAGTGTGTTTAAAGAGTAATATATCACAAACAAGGACAAGAATGGAAGTGTGTATCTCAAGAATGCAAGTGTTTTAATATTAGAATATCCATCAGTGTAACTTGCCACATTAATAGGCTAAAGAAAGAAAGGATATGGTTACTTCAATCAGTAATTTTTTAAAATTTATTTTGGTATCATTAATCTACAATTACATGTGCAATATTATGGCTATTAAACTGCCCCTTCATCAGGTCCCCCCCACCAACCCCATTACAGTCACTGTCCATCAGCGTAGTGAGATGCTATAAAGTCACTACTTGTCTTCTCTGAGTTGTACAGCCCTCCCCGTGCCCCCCCAACATTACATCTGCTAATCGTAATGCCCCTTTTTCCCTCTTATCCCTCCTTCCCGCCCATTTTCCCCAGTCCCTTTCCCTTTGGTAACTATTAGTCCGTTCTTGGGTTCTGTGAGTCTGCTGCTGTTTTGTTCCTTCAGTTTTTTTCTTTGTTCTTACTCTCCACATATGAGTGAAATCATTTGATACTTGTCTTTTTCGGCTTGGCTTATTTCACTGAGCATAATACCCTCTAGCTCCATCCATGTTGTTGCAATGGTAGGATTTGTTTTCTTCTTATGGCTGAATAATATTCCATTGTGTATATGTACCACATCTTCTTTATCCATTCATCTACTGATGGACACTTAGGTTGCTTCCATTTCTTGGCTATTGTAAATAGTGCTGCAATAAACATAGGGGTGCAATGTCTTTTTCAAACTAGGCTGCTGCAGTCTTAGGGTAAATTCCTAGGAGTGGGATTCCTGGGTCAAATGGTATTTCTATTTTGAGTTTTTTGAGGAACCTCCATACTGCTTTCCACAATGGTTGAACTAATTTGCAGTCCCACCAGCAGTGTAGGAGGGTTCCCTTTTCTCCACATCCTCGCCAACATTTGTTGTTGTTTTGTGTTTTGGATGTTGGCCATCCTCACTGGTGTGAGGTGATATCTCATTGTGGTTTTAATCTGCATTTCTGATGATTAGGGATGTGGAGCATCTTTTTCATGTGCCTGTTGGCCATCTGAATTTCTTCTTTAGAGAAGTGTCTATTCATGTCCTCTGCCCATTTCTTAATTGGATTATTTGCTTTTGTTTGTTAAGGTGCGTGAGTTCTTTATATATTTTGGATGTCAACCCCTTATCGGATACGTCATTTATGAATATATTCTCCCATACTGTAGGATGTCTTTTTGTTCTACTGATGGTGTCCTTTGCTGTACAGAAGCTTTCAGCTTGATATAGTCCCACTTGTTCATTTTTGCTTTTGTTTCCCTTGCCCGAGGAGATATGTTCATGAAGAAGTGCTCATGTTTATGTCAAGAGATTTTTATATAATTTATTTTATTATCATTAATCTACAATTACATGTGCAATATTATGGTTATTAAACTACCCCTTCATCAGGTCCCCCCCACCAACCCCATTACAGTCACTGTCCATCAGCGTAGTGAGATGCTATAGAATCACTACTTGTCTTCTCTGAGTTGTACTGCCCTCCCCGTGCCCCCCCAACATTACATCTGCTAATCGTAATGCCCCTTTTTCCCTCTTATCCCTCCCTTCCCGCCCATTTTCCCCAGTCCCTTTCCCTTTGGTAACTATTAGTCCGTTCTTGGGTTCTGTGACTCTGCTGCTGTTTTGTTCCTTCAGTTTTTTTCTTTGTTCTTATACTCCACATATGAGTGAAATCATTTGATACTTGTCTTTTTCGGCTTGGCTTATTTGAGCATAATACCCTCTAGCTCCATCCATGTTGTTGCAAATGGTAGGATTTGTTTTCTTCTTATGGCTGAATAATATTCCATTGTGTATATGTACCACATCTTCTTTATCCATTCATCTACTGATGGACACTTAGGTTGCTTCCATTTCTTGGCTATTGTAAATAGTGCTGCAATAAACATAGGGGTGCATCTGTCCTTTTCAAATTGGGCTGCTGCATTCTTAGGGTAAATTCCTAGGAGTGGAATTCCTGGGTCAAATGGTATTTCTATTTTGAGTTTTTTGAGGAACCTCCATACTGCTTTCCACAATGGTTGAACTAATTTGCAGTCCCACCAGCAGTGTAGGAGGGTTCCCTTTTCTCCACATCCTCGCCAACATTTGTTGTTGTTTGTGTTTTGGATGTTGGCCATCCTCACTGGTGTGAGGTGATATCTCATTGTGGTTTTAATCTGCATTTCTCTGATGATTAGTGATGTGGAGCATCTTTTCATGTGCCTGTTGGCCATCTGAATTTCTTCTTTGGAGAAGTGTCTATTCATGTCCTCTGCCCATTTCTTAATTGGATTATTTGCTTTCTGTTTGTTAAGGTGCATGAGTTCTTTATATATTTTGGATGTCAACCCTTTATCAGATACGTTTTTTATGAATATATTCTCCCATACTGTAGGATGTCTTTTTGTTCTACTGATGGTGTCCTTTGCTGTACAGAAGCTTTTCAGCTTGATATAGTCCCACTTGTTCATTTTTGCTTTTGTTTCCCTTGCCCGGGGAGATATGTTCATGAAGAAGTTGCTCATGTTTATGTCCAAGAGATTTTTGCCTATGTTTTTTTCTAAGAGTTTTATGGTTTCATGACTTACATTCAGGTCTTTGATCCACCTTGAGTTTACCTTTGTGTATGGGGCTAGACAGTAGTCCAGTTTCATTCTCTTACATGTAGCTGTCCAGTTTTTCCAACACCAGCTGCTGAAGAGGCTGTCATCTCCCCATTGTATATCCAAGGCTCCTTTATCAAATATTAATTGACTGTATATGTTTGGGTTAATGTTTGGATTTTCTATTCTGTTCCACTGGTCTGTGGGTCTGATTTTGTGCCAATACAAAATTGTCTTGATTACTGTGGCTTTGTAGTAGAGCTGGAAGTCAGGGAGCATAATTCCCCCTGTTTTATTCCTCCTTCTCAGGATTGCTTTGGCTATTCGGGGTCTTTTGTGGTTCCATATGAATTTTAGAATTATTTGTTCCAGTTCATTGAAGAAAGCTGTTGGTAGTTTGATAGGGATTGAGTTGAATCTGTAGATTGCTTTAGGTAGTATAGCCATTTTGACAATATTTATTCTTCCTAGCCAAGAGCATGGGATGCATTTCCATTTGTTAGTGTCCTCTTTAATTTCTCTTAGGAGTGTCTTGTAGTTTTCAGAGTACAGGTCTTTCATGTCCTTCGTTAGGTTTATTCCTAGGTATTTTATTCTTTTTGATGCAATTGTGAATGGAATTGTTTTTCTGATTTCTCTTTCTGTTAGTTCATCGTTAGTGTATAGGAAAGCAACTGATTTCTGTGTGTTAATTTTGTATCCTGCAACTTTGCTGAATTCAGATATTAGTTCTAGTAGTTTTGGAGTGGAGTCTTCAGGGTTTTTTATGTACAGTATCATGTCATCTGCAAATAGTGACAATTTGACTTCTTCTTTACCAATCTGGATGCCTTGTATGTCTTTGTTTTGTCTGATTGCTGTGGCTAGGACCTCCAGTACTATGTTGAATAACAGTGGAGAGAGTGGGCATCCCTGTCTTGTTCCCGATCTTAGATGAAAAGCTTTCAGCGTCTCGCCGTTAAGTATGATGTTAGCTGTGGGTTTGTCATATATAGCCTTTATGATGTTGAGGTACTTGCCGTCTATACCCATTTGTTGAGAGTTTTAATCAGGAATGGATGCTGAATTTTGTCAAATGCTTTTTCAGCATCGATGGAGATGATCATGTGGTTTTTGTTCTTCTTTTTGTTGATGTGGTGGATGATGTTGATGGATTTTCGAATGTTGTACCATCCTTGCATCCCTGGGATGAATCCCACTTGATCATAGTGTATGATCCTCTTGATGTATTTTTGAATTCGGTTTGCTAATATTTTGTTGAGTATTTTTGCATCTACGTTCATCAGGGATATTGGTCTGTAATTTTCTTTTTTGGTGAGGTCTTTGCCCAGTTTTGGTATTAGAGTGATGCTGGGTTCATAGCATGAGTTCATAGCATGATTCCCTCCTCTTCTATTTTTTGGAGAACTTTAAGGAGAATGGGTGTTATTTCTTCTCTATATGTCTAATAGAATTCAGAGGTGAATCCATCTGGTCCGGGGGTTTTGTTCTTGGGTAGTTTTTTGATTACCGATGCAATTTCATCGCTGGTGATGGGTCTGTTTAGTTTTTCTGTTTCTTGTTTGGTCAGTCTTGGAAGGTTGTATTTTTCTAAGAAGTTGTCCATTTCTTCTAGGTTTTCCAGCTTGTTAGTGTATAGATTCTCATAATATTCTCTTATAATTCTTTGTATTTCTGTGGGGTCTGTTGTTATTTTTCCTTTCTCATTTCTGATTCTGTTTATGTGTGTAGATTCTCTATTTCTCTTAATGAGTCTGGCTAGGGGTTTATCTATTTTGTTTATTTTTTCAAAGGACCAGCTCTTGGTTTCATTGATTTTTTCTATTGTTTTATTCTTCTCAATTTTATTTATTTCTTCTCTGATCTTTATTATGTCCCTCCTTCTGGTGACTTTGGGCCTCATTTGTTCTTCTTTTTCCAATTTCAGTAATTGTGTCTTTAGACTATTCATTTGGGAATGTTCTTCCTTCTTTAAATAGGCCTGGATTGCAATATACTTTCCTCTTAGAACTGCCTTTGCTGCGTCCCACAGAAGTTGTGGCTTTGTGTTGTTGTTGTCATTAATCTCAATTTATTCTTTGATTTCTGTTTTGATTTGGTCGTTAACCCATTGATCAATTAGGAGAATGTTGTTAGGTCTCCATGTATTTGTGAGCCTTTTTGTTTTCTTTCTAAAATTTATCTCTAGTTTTATACCTTTGTGATCTGAGAGGTTGGTTGGTAGAATTTTAATATTTTTGAATTTACTGACGTTATTTTTATGGCCTAGTATGTGGTCTATTCTGGAAAATATTCCATGTGCACTTGAGAAGAATGTGTATCCTGTTGCTTTTGGGTGTAGAGTTCTGTAGATGTCTGTTAGGTCCATCTGTTCTAGTGTGTTGTTCAGTGCCTCTGTGTCTTTACTTATTTTCTGTCTGATGGGTCTGTCCTTCAGAGTGAGTGGAGTGTTGAAGTCTCCTAGAAAGAATGAGGTTCAACACTGACTTACGATAAGAACGTTTACACTGACTTATGATAAGAACGTTTAGCAAACAAAAGATTAGAAGAAATTCTTATACTTACTGAAGAAGTCTTAGGCTCATCTTTTTTATGATTGGGAAAAGGATGAAGATGTTCACTATTACCCTTTCTGTTTGACAAAATCCTGCAGGTCTTGATCAATAATACAAGGAATTAAAAAAAATAAGTAATGCAAAGATTGAAAGGGGCAATGCTGGCAAGGATGCGGAGAAAGGGGAACCCTCCTACACTGTTAGTGGGAATGTAAATTGGTTCAAACATTGTGGAAAGCAATATGAAGGTTCCTCAAAAAGCTAAAAGTAGAAATGCCATTTGACCCAGTAATTCCACCCCTAGAAATTTACCTGAAGAAAACAAGATCCCTGATTTGAAAAGACAGGTGCAGCCCTATGTTTATCGCTGCACTATTTACAATAGCCAAGATACGGAAGTAACCTGTGTCCATCAGTAGATGAATTGATAAAGAGAATGTGGTACATATACACAATAGAATATTATTCAGCCATAAAAAGAAAAGAAATCCTACCATTTACAACAACATGGATAGATCTAGAGGGTACTATGCTCAGTGAAATAAGCCAGGCAGAGAAAGACAAATACCAAATGACTTCATTCATTTGTGGAGTATAAAAACAAAGCAAAACTGAAGGAACAAAATAGCAGCAGACTCACAGACACTGAGAAGGGACTAGTGGTTACCAAAGGGGAGTGTTTGGAGAGGGTAGGTGGGGAGGGAGAAGGGGATTAAGGGCGCTATAATTCACAATCATAATATAGGTAGTACCTTCATGGGGAAGGCAGTACAGCATGGAGAAGACAAGTAATGACTCTGTAACATCTTACTACGCTGATAGACAATAATGGCAATAGAGGGGGTGAGGACCTGATAATATATATGGGTGATTGCTGAAACCACTGTGTTGTTTACGTGAAACCATCATAAGATTGTTTATCAATGATACTTTAATAAAATAAAAAAAGATTGAAAGGGGCAAATTAAAACTGATTTCCAGATGATATAATCATCTACTTAGAGACAAATTAACAGAAAACAGAGACCATTAGAACCAGCAACTGTGTTCAGCAGGTTGCTGTATACAAGATCAACCTAACAAAAACGAAAACAACCAACTAGTATTTTACTATACCAGCAATAACCAATTAGAAAATGTAATAAAAAATAACATTCAATTTGCTTCAGTGACAAAACTATAAAGCCTCTAGGAACTAAAGTATTCATGAACTTAGTGGAAAATTTTTTTAATTCTAATAAATGACATAGAATAGGACCTGAATAAATAGAGAAATAGTCCACGCTTTTAGTGGGGTGACTTAACATTATAAAAGTATCAGTTGCCACCAATGGAACACAATAAAAGCTCAGAGACAGACACTTATACATATCAGAAATTGATATGTGGAAAATGTATCTCAATAAGAGAAAAGTAAAATGGATCCTTAGGGCTTAAAACAAGAATGCACTCTAGATGGATTAAAAAGACATAAATGTGAAGAGTAAAACTGTAAAGTTATTGGAAGAATATGTAAAAGAATGTCTTTGTGGTGAAGAGAAGAAAAAAAAACATAGGTAAATTTTCAAAATCACAAACCATAAGGGGAAAAAAAATTGTCTTTCTGATTCACCAAAATTAAGGATTTCTATTCAATGAAGTTAACCAAGGAAAAATTTACAGGCAGATGATAGAATGAGAGGAAACATTTGTAAGGTCCAAATCTGACAAAGAACTGATATCATTTTAAAAAACATTTTGTCAATCAACAAGAATAAGAGATAACAGGCAGAGAATATAAGAAGGGATTTTACAAAAGAAAGAAGCCAAAGTGCTAACAAGCGTTTAAAGGGATGCTCCAAGCCCTGAGTAATCAGACAAAACTGCAGTGAGATACTACCTTTCAACTATTAAACTGACAAGTATTAGAAATCAAAACCAATCCTTGTTTATTTGATTAAAATCTCATATACTCCATGCTGGATTTTAAAAGAGTGACCATTTAAGTGTTGGTGAGGATGTGGAGGGACTGGAACTCTCATACATTGCTGAAAGGAATATAGAATGGTACAACCACTTTGGAAAACAGTTTGGCAGTTTCATAGAAAGTTACACATACACCCATCTTGTAATCCAGCCGTTCTACTCCTAAATATTTTCCCAGAGAAATGAAAGCATGTGTTCATACAAACACTTGTACATGAAATGTCCTAGCAGCTTTATCTGTAATTGTCTAAAACTTGAAATAACCCAAATGTCCATCAATAGGTGAGTGGATAACCAAACTGATTACTATTGGTAATCAAATCAATAATATTCAGCAATAAAAAGGGATAAACTCTTGCTACACAGAACAACCTGGGTAAATCTCAAAATAATTATGTTAAGTGAAAGAAGCCAAAGAATACATTCTATATGAGTCCATTTACATAAAATTGTAGAAAATGCAAACTCGTCTATGACAGAAGGCAAATCAGTGGTTGCCTAGAGGGTGAGGGAAAGAAAGGGCTGACGGGAGGGTTTGCAAAAAGGTACAAAGAAACTTTGGAGGGTGACGGATATGTTCCTTATCTCGATCATGGGGATGGTTTCATGGGTGTATATATTTGTCAAAACACATCAAAGTGCATATTTTATGTGCAGTTCATTGTTTTTCAGTTATGTCTCAATAAAGCTGTTTAAAAACAACAAAACACCTTACTCAGTTCAGTCTATTCTAAGCACTATATGAGTATCACATTATTCATCTTCATTAAAACCCTAAGATGTAGATCCTATTATTATCTCCCTTCTCATTTTACAGATGAGGTAAAGAAGGCACAAAGAGCTTAGGTAACCAAGGGCACCAAGTTAGTATCAGAGCTGGGGCTCAAACTCAGGCCTTTTGGACCCAGAGCCTATACTCTTAACTGCTGCATTTGGATGCTGTCTGAGAGGGTCTGAGGCAGCAAAACCCTCCTGTACTGCTGATGGTAGTGGTGACTGGGACAGTGATTCTCCTGAGTAAGTTGGTAATACTTAATCAAATTAGGAATAAGTATACCCTATGACTCAGCACTTCCACTCAAGGAGAGAAATATAAAGAAAGACATAGGCATAAGCAAAGGCAGAGATATTTCTCCCAAAGAAGTTCTCATAGGAGTCCATAGTGAACCTTGTATGAAAATGTTCATTGCCACGTTGCTGTGGTGAAGAACTGGAGGCATGGGTGCTCATCCATGCAAATGTGAGCAAATAAAACAGGGTGTGACTGATACTGTGGAGTATCATGCAACAAAAATTTTGATAATCAGTTTTTAATTTTAAGTTTTTTTGAGTGAGTTTTTAAAGCAGAGTGTTTACTGAAAATAAGATCTGAATGAAATATATAACAAGATATTTCCATAAATGTAAAATACACACAAAATAATTCATATTTTACAAGAGTACAAACAAAATGTGATCATTAAATGCATTGAAATGGTTGCCATTTGAAGGAAGACAAATGAAAAATGGGTATGGAAATAAAAGAGAATAGTTTAAAAAATCAAAATAGAATAAGCATAGATCAGTGAAGACAATGTGCAAAGAACCATGTCATTAACTGAATCTTCTGCCCCTGAGACCTTATATATAGACAAAATACAGTGAAGGGACAAAGGAAGGAGATGGCACTACTGGAGCTCAGGAGTCAAGGTTTCCCTCCAGAGGATGGTAACAGAGTTGGCCTGTAGAGCAGGAGGTGGAGGCAGAGAGGAGCAGAAATATCCTGGCTTTCTCCTGCCCTCCAATCTCTTACCTACAATGGGCCGAACCCAACCTAAAGGCAGTGGACACAGGAGTTTGGAAAACAAAATTCTGCAGGACTTAGCTCCCAGTGATATAGGGCAGTTTAGGAAGGACTAAAACTGGTTCTGAGATCAAACAGGCCAAGGATTACTGTGTAAAATCATCACACACACACACACACACACACACACACACACACACACACTCCAGTGAAGTTTCACTTCTGTCACGTGTCTCTCCCCCTTCCTTCCCAATCCTCTGTCAGTCTCTTTCCCCTACCTTCAATGCCATTTCTCTTTCCCTCTCCCAACTCTCATTTTTCTTTTGTCTTCTCTACTTCCACATCACTTTCTCACATTCTGTAAACTCCTCTATCTGCTGAATCTACCTCTTACTTGCTTTCCTTGATGCCCCTTTCCCTACAAATGTCCCTGCTAAGCATCAGTAATAAAGCATCAATGAGAGTAGGAATGTGCCTTGCCCCAAGTGGCAGGACAGACCCCAGCCCTGTGTTCCACCTACTACACCGACTTTTTATCTGCACCAACGATTTGTGCCTCCCTCCTACCCCTGCTTTTCCCCTTGACACCTTTGTGGGCTTTCTCCTTCTCCTTGCATCTCCTCCTTTTGTGGTACTCCACCATCCACGATTCTCCTTTTTACCCTCCTGATTGGTCCCTCTCTGCTTCCATCAATCATTGCTGCTCCTTTCTGCTCATAAATGGTTGATTCTCCTCAGTGTTCGGACCTCAGTTCTTTATCTACACCCTGTTAGTCAGATAGGTGGAGCCATTCACCAAATGGGTCCCTCCTTTGTGATTGCTCTGCTATCTGCCTTCTTGGCCATAAAGAGCAGGTCTTCATTCCACTCCCTCAACATTTACTGAGTATCTGCCTCTATGCTGGATGCTGGGGATACAGAGGTAAACAAGGCAACCTACTCTCAGTGTTGAAGTACGAAGAAGAAATTATGACAATATACTACACTGGAAACACATGGTTTTCTGGAGGAAAGCCAATAAAGGTTTCACAGAGTGGGTGAGCTTTATGACTAGGAGTCCTCTGGTGTTCAGACTGAGGAATTTGTATGACAAAGGCACACAGGAGTGAAACAGCAAAGTGGGATCTGGGTACAAGAACTTAGGTATTGATTAAAACATGAGAAGAAAGAATGGAAGGTTAAGCAGAGATAGGGTAGGAAAGGCAGGTTTTGTTCACTTTGAAAAGGGGTTTAAACTTGACAAGTGAGGGCGACAAAGGGCCAGTGACTTTTGGAGCAGGAGTGATGAGGCTGAGCTTTTTTGTATTGTACTTTGCCCTCTGTATAAGAGAAGAGGAGGAGCAGGGAGACCAGTGAGGGTGATAGTGGTCTGCATCAAAGGGGCAACAGTACCGGTCGAGAAAATCAGATGAAAGTGAATTTAGAGGTCAAAACACCAATGCTGATAACTAACTGGATAAAAGAGGATGCAAGAGAGAATGAATCAAGCCAAACTTCCAGGATTTTGATAGGAGTGACAGGGTGGCTAATGGGGCCATCCTCCGGGACGAGGAAGAGCATGTTTGGACATGCGGAGCATCCGAGCTGCCCCATCCAGGCGGTAGCTGAGCCCTGGGATCTGAAGCTCCAGAACGAGTACCCTGTTGGGAGTAACGGAAACTTCAGATGCGCTGCGGATTCTCGCTCTCCCTCCAGATGGCACTACAGCCCTGCGCTACTGAGACCCGTTTACTGAGCTGCGCGCTCCGTGTACAGAGAGTATTCCGCTTCTCCAATGACGCGCCAACTCTAGGTCTCGCCTTTCTCCCTGGGCAAGATTTAGCTGATGATTCGAACCCGGAGCGGCCTGCGGAGAGCGTGTCCAAACTGTCCACGCGACCAGCACCTTCAATGGCGGCTTAGAAACCTCAGGGCTGGTGGCGTGTTTGGTGTGACCATCTGTTCCTCGGGCCGCCTCCAGGAACCAACGTGAGGGGGAACGCGGGTAGAGGAAGGGCCAGATAGGCAATGCCCCCAGCAAGGATGCAGAGAAAGGGGACCACCGAGCCCAGACACACAGCCCGCTAGGAACGGAATTTCCCCTCCTCCAAAGCCATCCCCGTGAAGCGTGTAGCGGACCCTTTAAGGCTCCGTTTCCCTGCCCTCCCCCGCCCGGGACAGGCCGGGACACCCGGGACCTGACATTTGGCTTCTCCCAAAGTAGGAGCTAAAAATAACCGCTGTGGGTATTTCAGGTCATTACTCCTCTTCCACCTCGCGCGCCGGCTCGCGCCCTCAGCCTCAGGTCGCCGGAGTTCTCTGCCAGGCGAGCACACCTGGCCCACACCCTCCCCTCAGATCTTGGGGTTGCAGCCCGGAAGCGCAGAACTTTTAAGTAGCCTCTTCAGCGGGAACCTGGCCTGGTGGGCGGAGTCTTCACCCGAAGGAGGAGGGCTCTTCCGTGCTACCAGGACCCATTTCTCAAAACTTCCCAGCCGAAGGCGGGCGGGAACCCTGGGGCAGTGTCTCGCCGGGCGCGCCGAGGGGGCGTGGCCTCGCTGGCCAACCCGCTATCTGGTGCCAAATTCTATACCTCCGGCTTAGGGAGGGGGCGTGGCCTCCTGGCCAATGGGTGATGTGAAGGGCGTGGCCCGTGGGGGCTGCAGGGGCTCTGTGTCTTTTCGCGGTGAGCCTGGCTTTGCCAGATTCCCAGGAACCCTTCCGCTCTCTGGATCTTTGGCTGTGGCTGTGGGTCCCACCAGGCCTGCCCTCCGCACATCGCTCCGCGACCCACGTCACCCCGGCGCCCTCTGCCTGCCAAACCGGGGCCGTCGACCCCCAGTCGCCCCACTGTTGTTAACTGCAGCTCCTGCGCCGCAAGCTCCTAAGAGAAGATGCCCTCTGGCTTCCAACAAATCGGCTCAGAAGTAGGGTTCGGCATGCGGGAGCGGGACGGGGGCACGGGTCCGGCTTTTCTCGGGGTGGAGTCGCCTTTGGGGTCAGCTAGGGGGCGGTCCCTGCACAGACGCAGGGAATGGAAATAAGGGCCTGGCTATTTATACCCAGGCTGGACAACCCGTGACTGTCAAGTAACAATTCCTCTAAGAGGCTGAATGGGTCTGGGGGACCCTTCGGGGACACGAGTACACCTGGATTTTGCGAGGCCCGGCTTCGCCCCCTTCTCGGGACACTGCCCTCGTTACAGCCAGAGAAAGCTGATCCAGGAGAGTCTAGCCCTCCAAGAGCTGTCCGTCTGTTCCAGCTCGCGGGAAGTTTTTCGAGGACTAGAGCCTCTCTGTGGGCCCCCACCCCCACTCGTGGCCGTCCTCCAGGACGCTGAACTTTCCCTTGGCTCCATGGTTGGTGGAGGGGCTGAGGGGAGTGTCAGCCCCCCCTCCCCCAGCTCAGGTTTCCGCCTAGAGACAGTCTGTGCCGCCAGCGAGCGGCCACCACCGCCACCGCCCCTCACACCACCTTCCCGCCCCCATCTCCTGGGCATGACTCTCCCAGGCAAAAGCCGGGTGCGGCCCCCTGCCCTTCACGGATCTTGAGGGGGAGGACAGGCCGGGGCGGAGATAGAAAAGGCCACCCCAAGGGCCTTAGGCCTAAAAGAATGACCTCGATGTCCTTTTTGGAACTGCTCTTCTTGAGCCTGTTGGGGGCCTCCAGGAGACAGCTGAGAGAACCCCCAGAGGGGAGGGAAGAGGACAGAGGCTGATAGGGATAATGTACTTGTCATCTTACAAATCCAGCACTGTCAAGGATACTGTTACCATTTGATTTTGACTTTCACACTTTTCACTGACAGGCAAAGCAGGCACCATCAACTCTATCTCCCTTAACCTAGCGGAGACCTAGGTTAAAAGTGGAAAAGTGACTTGCCCAAGGTCACACAAATCTGAACTCTTAAGGCAAACCTGTCCCAAGGTTACAGAGGAATTGTGAGACTTAGGTCTCCAAACATTTCTCTGCCTGCTGGACTCAAAGATCTAGTTTCTTCTCCATACCCTAGTTACTGCAGGGTTCTTTTTGCTTCTGTTTACATTGAGATCTTCATGCGATTCCTAATATGGCCCTTTTCCTTCGCCTAATATGTTGGATGGAGCCCAGCATCTTGAGGCCTCGATTGGACTTGGGCCCCTGGGGAAAGGAAAGAAACCATGATTCCATGTGCTTTTCCTCCTCTCTGCTTCTGCCTGCCCAGGAAGGGGAACCCCCTCAGCAGCGAGTCACTGCGACCCTGCTTCTCGCCGTATTTTCGGCTGTGCTTGGCTCCCTGCAGTTTGGCTACAACATCGGGGTCATTAATGCCCCACAGAAGGTGAGGGTCCTGCAGTTGTCAGAGTGGAGATGCCCAGAAAAGGATTTTCCCCAAGGACACCAGGGGTGAGCAGAGAGGGAAGGGAATCACTCCTTTGCTGTCCTTCCAGGTGATTGAACAGAGCTACAACGAGACATGGCTAGGGAGGCAGGGTCCTGAGGGACCGGGCTCTATTCCACCAGGCACTCTCACCACCCTTTGGGCTCTCTCCGTGGCCATCTTTTCTGTGGGCGGCATGATCTCCTCTTTCCTCCTTGGCGTCATCTCTCAGTGGCTGGGAAGGTACAGGACAGGAGGGCAAAGGTGGGGGGATGGGGAAGGGGCCCCAGCCTGGCACCCTAACTCTTACACTTCACTCTTTGCCTGCCAGGAAGAGGGCAATGCTGGTCAACAATGCCCTAGCTGTGCTGGGGGGTGCCCTCATGGGCCTGGCCAATGCTGCTGCCTCCTATGAGATGCTCATTCTTGGACGGTTTCTCATTGGCGCCTACTCAGGTACCCAAGGGCACCATGGCCCTGCTCGGTGCTATGGTCTCCTTCACCATCCCGGGCCTGGGGATGGGAGTGGGCAGATGCCCTCAGCCTTCTTTTCTCCCTTCTGCCCAGGGCTGACATCAGGGCTGGTACCCATGTATGTGGGGGAGATCGCCCCCACTCACTTGCGGGGTGCCTTGGGGACACTCAACCAACTGGCCATCGTCATTGGCATTCTGATAGCCCAGGTGACTGGTTCTGGTCTCGTGGGGGGCTAGGCAGGGGGTTAGAGTGGGGCTCTAGGGAACAGGCTGAATGGCCTGCCCTCTTTCCCACTCTTCTCCCACAGGTGCTGGGCTTGGAGTCCCTGCTGGGCACTGCCACCCTATGGCCACTACTCCTGGGCATCACGGTGCTGCCTGCTCTCCTGCAGCTGGTCCTGCTGCCCTTCTGCCCAGAAAGCCCCCGCTACCTCTATATCATCAGGAACCTGGAGGGGCCCGCCAGAAAGAGTGAGCTTCCACCCCCTCTTGCTAGCACCTCTCCTCCTGCCAAGCCCCCCTCCCAGCCTTCTCAGGCCTGACCCTCACCTCCAGGTCTAAAGCGCCTGACGGGCTGGGCCGACGTGTCTGGAGCTCTGGCTGAGCTGAAGGAGGAGAAGCGGAAGCTGGAGCTGGAGCGGCCACTGTCCCTGCTCCAGCTCCTGGGCAGCCGTACCCACCGGCAGCCCCTAGTCATTGCTGTTGTGCTGCAGCTGAGCCAGCAGCTCTCAGGCATCAATGCTGTACGTATGCAGCAGCCTCTGGGAAGGGCAGACTTAGGGAACAGTCCAAGAGGAGGGGAGAACGGGCAGTCCAGCTTGGTGTGAGCACAGGGGAGAAAGGGTCATCTCGGTCATCCTCTTTTCTTCTCCCCTACTTGTAGGTTTTCTATTATTCAACCAGCATCTTCGAGACGGCAGGGGTAGGGCAGCCAGCCTATGCCACCATAGGAGCTGGAGCGGTGAACACGGTCTTCACCTTGGTCTCGGTAACTGCTGGCCTCTGGAATGGCCATCGCCACTGGCTTCACGCAACTGGGTTGCTGCCACCCACCCACCCACCCCTCCCACTTCCTGTGCCCTGAGGGCCCCTGCCAAGCCCTGTCTCTCCCCGCAGGTGTTCTTGGTGGAGCGGGCTGGGCGCCGGACACTCCATCTCCTGGGCCTGGCAGGAATGTGTGGTTGTGCCATCTTGATGACTGTGGCTCTGCTTCTGCTGGTGAGGCCTGGGGTGTGGGAAGGGGACCAATGGCCCAACCTGTGGGAACGGCCACAAGAGGCTCTGTGGCCAGCTAGGGCCACCCCTCAACACACATGCCTTTAATCCTGGGGCCAGCTGTGTACCCAGACCATGGTCTGTGCTCCAAGGGACCCAGGCTACACTTACTCCACTCTGGGAGGCCGCTGTAGCACAACTCTCCAGCCTCAGAAACAATAATTCCTAAGGACTAGGATTTAGAACCAAGGGAATATTGACTAGCTAATAGCTGAGAGACCATAATATTCCCTCTGCTCTGAATCAGCGTAGGGCAGCCAGCTAAATGTCAGTGCTCAGAAATGCTCAAGGACCTGTTCTAACCTAGGATGGCACCCCAGCCATCCACGGTGAGCTGCTGGGAGGGATAGGCTTCAGTTCTCTGGGTTGAGGGCAAAGTTAGATCCAGAAAGATCTGACCTGAATCCCCCACCCTCCCTGCCCCTAGGAGCGGGTTCCAGCCATGAGCTATGTCTCCATTGTGGCCATCTTTGGCTTTGTGGCATTCTTTGAGATTGGCCCTGGTCCCATCCCCTGGTTCATTGTGGCCGAGCTCTTCAGCCAGGGACCTCGCCCGGCAGCCATGGCTGTGGCTGGTTTCTCCAACTGGACGTGCAACTTCATCATTGGCATGGGTTTCCAGTATGTTGCGGTAGGTCCCCTGCCCCATTCTAATCTCCCACCCCGTTGGCCAGAGGGCAGCTCACAGCTAACCCACTCACTCTCTAGTCAGGGACTCCCCCATCCCGCAGACTACTGGTCCAGGGGCCACTTTGAAGAACAGTGCTCCACCACAATCAGGTGAAAGATGGGAGCTGAACTAGATCATATAGCAACAGAGGTATCGTCAAAACTAGTGGCCTAATTTATTTACACTAAATATTGTAAACTTTATATTAGTACTGCACATGGCTGGGAATCCACTCTGAGTGCAGTAACTCAGGAGGGTAAAGAGGGCAAAACCTTAAAAGAAAGCTGGGGCACAGAGAATCCTTTTTTCACTAAATTCTCATTCCTGATAATTTCCATTGCCCTGCAAAACAGCCACCTGCTTTCTGCAGGATCCCAGCCCCCTGTGAGGGACTTAAGTTCCTGGCTTGCCTGAGACCAGCCTGTCCCTCCTCTCTGTCAACACCTCTTTCTCCACCTGTCCCAGGATGCTATGGGTCCCTACGTCTTCCTTCTATTTGCGGTCCTCCTGCTTGGCTTCTTCATCTTCACCTTCTTAAAAGTGCCCGAAACCCGAGGCCGGACGTTTGACCAGATCTCAGCTGCCTTCCGCCGGACACCCTCTCTTTTAGAGCAGGAGGTGAAGCCCAGCACTGAACTTGAGTACTTAGGGCCAGATGAGAATGACTGAGGGGCTGTGCTGTGGTGGGAGAGCCAGTTCTCTCAACCTCCTCAGAGACCGCCCCCCTTCCTCTGAAGCACTTTAACCCTCTCCTCCTCATTACTTCCAGGGTGGAAAATACCCACAGCCTGGTGGAATTGGGAAGCTGGAGGGAAGGATGGTCCGAGCATGCCCTCAGTCCCCCTGTATAACTCTCTTGGATTATTTATGTTATGGTTAGGCTGTGGCCATCAGGATGGGCCATTCTCTCCTCTCATCACCTCCTTCCTCCGTAGCCCACTCCCCTCCACCCCAGACTTTCACTCCCCTGCTAGAGAAGGGGATTGGAGGCTCTGATGTTTTAGTTATACAGTCCCCCTGTATAATTCTCTTGGATTATTTATGTTATGGTTAGGATATGGCCATCAGGATGGGCCATTCTCCCCTTTCATCCCTCCTTGTTCCATAGCCCACCCCCCTCCGCTCCAGACTTTCACTCCCCTGCTAGAGAAGGGGACTGGAGGCTCTAGGACTGACGTTTTAGTGGTGGTGACCTGAAGCAGAACACAGGACTGGAGATATCGAGTTTCCTGCCACCTCAGACTCCTCCCACTCACTGGCACTTTCTCTGAATTCTTGCCCCATAGACTCTGGGTAAAGGGGGTCCCGTCTTGACCCCTCCAGGGTAAAGGACATGCCCTCCCAAGGTCTAAGCTCATCTCCCTCACTGCAGGCTCAGTCCTCTCACTCAGCCTTCTGGGGCGAAGGAAGATGTGCCCAGATGTGGTGAGAGGAAGGGACAGCAGCCTCCACCTCTAGACTTAGGTCTCTGTGCCCTACTCCAGCTGCTCCCCAAAGCTGCTGAGCGGGGAGCACCAGGTGTTTGCTCCTCTCCCATCCTGGAAGGGTGTTGGACCCACAGGCTTTTGACCAACTATGGAAAAGAGGAATTTGAAAGGCTGACTGTAAACACTGGGCCGGGAGGAACCTTCAGATGTTTTCGTATATGTTTGAAAAAGAAGGGGTAGGGAGAAGAAAAAAACGAAAGGTCTGTTGTACTTAATGTATATATAGAGAGATACACATATAAAGTCACTATATGAGACAAGCGTCCTGTCATAGAAGCACTCAAGGATGGGCTGAGACAGGGACCAGAACTACCTTTCCCCCACTGTCTCCCTTGCCATCCTGCCTCAGCTCAAGACTGAAGAATCCTCTGGATGCTGTCACTCATGTTCCCACTTATATTTTTTATAGTCATTGCTTTTATTAACAGTAAATGCTCAAGTTGTAGCCACAAGTGCCAGACACCGCTCTTGGCACTTTACAAAACATTCATTCTACAGAGAAAACATAATACCCATTTTAAAGTGAATCTCATAGGGGTGACAGGACTTATTCAGAGCTGCATAGCTAGAAACACAGGAAAACAGGGATTCAAGAGCAGGCCCTGCCCACTGTCCCATCCTCCTGCACCCTCCTTCAATAGTGGGTTATCAGCAATTCTCCGAACAGAAAAGAGGCAGAGACCAAGACAACAGGAAAGCCTGTTTTTGTTTTTACTGGAGGCTCAGGTGGCACATGACAGTTCATAGAATGGCTTCAGAGATGGGGGTAGAGAAGAAACAACAAATAAACTGGGGCAGGAAAGAGAAACAACCAGGAGGAGGTAAGAGCTGGCTGGTTTCTTCTCAGCCTGAATTTAGGGGAGGAAGTTGGTACCTCTGAACGGTAAGGATGGATCCCTTCAACCCTTGGTAAGGGAGAGAGAAGAAAAAAACAAACAAAAGACTGTTGCTTTGGCCCTCCTGAGTCTCAAGGAAAAGGGGGGAAAACCGGTGTTTTGATGTCATGAATTACGGGAAAGTGGGGAGGGGGTGCTGGGTAAGGTACAGGTCAGTTGGAAAAACTAGCAGATACCTGAAAGAGAGAGAAATGAGCCAGTCATGACAAGCAACTTATCACAACCCAGTCCCCCACCCTCTTGGCTACTCGCCTAGGCCTGCCCCTGGAGCTGCTTGCCACTCACCAGATGGTAGCTCTGGGTGTCCTCTGAATTGGAGTCACTCCAGTATGGTGGTGGTGGGGTCCCCCCTGTTGATGGGGGCTGAGGTCTAGAGAGAACAGGGGTGCTCAGCTGAGACCCTCTTGTTCTTTAGAGCCCACTTCAACCTTCTCCCACCTTTCCTCCTCCAATTCCACCCCCCAGTGCACCCCCAGCCTGGTGCTGTCGCCCCCGCACAGCCAAGTGCAGGGGTGACACAAGCTTAATTGCCTCTGGGGTTTCCAGGTGGGCAGAGGCGCCTGCCGGAGGTGGACCCAGCACTGCTGGCTCTTTGGTGTCAGGCTGCAAGAAAGGGGATGGGGTGGGGACAGGGCCAGGAGAGGGGGCAGCAAAGGGAGAGAGGGAGAAGGGGAGGGAAGGGAAGACAGAAAGGCGAGAGGGAAGTTGGCCCAGCTTTTCTCTCACACACACACAGCCCCATGTAGACACCCAAGGTCCTCACCTCTGGGGCTGTGGGCTGCCTGGGTCCAGGCGGCTGCTGCTGTCGCCGCTGGAAGTAGGGGCGGTTTCGTGGGCGCTGAGGTTCAGGCCGGGACCCATTAGTGGGGCCTTGGCTGGGCTTGGTCTCACCATCCCCACCTTCTGTGGTGGGCTGCTGGGGTGGCCTGGGGCGGAAAGGCCTGGGGAGGAAACTGGAGACGCTGGAGGGAGCCAGGAGCCTGTGCAGAGCGCCTCCCTCCCGGCCCCACTCCTACCCCCAGAAGCCAGGCTTCCAGCCCCAGGGGCACCTAAGCAGTAATCACTCAGCTACCTAGCCCCTCACCACTGGCTTCAGGCTCTTAGAACTTTGCTCTTCCCCATCTCATCCTCCAGTCCTCTTCCCTCCAGGGGACCAACATTGAATGGGGAAGGGAAGAAGGCCCCAGAAGGGAATCTTACCTTCGGTACCTGGGCCGGAATCTGGGTGGGGGGACCCGCTCATCTCCCTGATGTTGGTCCCCCTCCAGTGGGGCTGTTTCTTTGGATTCTAGCCCATCAGTGCCCTGGGAAGGTATAAAGGCCTGGGGAAGCCAGCTGCCCAAGACCCAGGTATCCACAGCTTTCCCCAGAGTTGATTTTGCCTCCTCTGGGGGCTCCAGGCTGTCTAGCCTGGCAAAGGCCCACTCCTTTCCCAGGACATGGGCAGTTGTTCCATACCCCCAGTTCCCCTCACCTCTATAGACTGCTGCTGGTTGGGGGGCCGAGGGCCTCGCACAAAGCGCCGTCGGTAAAAGAAGGGTGGTGGGCGCCGTCTTCTGGGCCTCTGCCCAGAGTCTTCAGCTCGTTCCCCCTCACTGCCTGGTTCTGTCCCACCTGATGGAACCTCTGCCACCATGGGTGGTGGGGCAGCTGCGCGAGGCCGGGGGATGAATCGGCGGAACCTACGTCGATTGGGGGCATAGCGGCTGCCCTTCACTGGCACCCCCCCGGGCCCAGTTACATTAGCAGCTTCTGCACCCTGGGAAGGAGGTGGAGAGGATGCAGTGAGAACTTGCTGTAACATCAAATGCACAGCAGTCCCAGACTCACTCCAGTCATTTGTCTTCCCCTTTGTCCAGCTAAACCCCTTTCTTCTTCCTTCATCTCCTTTAACTTGTACCTCTTCCCACCCTCCCCCAGGAGGGGCAATGGCATGTGTTTGGACCCTTCTGGGAGGGGCCACCTCTGCACCTTGTCCTTTTCAAATAGCTTCTATGGACCCCCTTGAGTTTAGGAGTGGAGGTGGGGTGGAGGCAGGGATGGAGAAAGTTCTGTAAGCAACTGTCTACCTAACTACAGAGGCTGACTCTGAGGACCCCATGTGGAGGATAGGCACGGAAGTGCGTGGTGAACTACAAAGAAACCCAGATATTACTGCCTGATGACAAGGACACATTCTTTAGGACGTGTCCTCCCCTTACACCAACCAGAGTGTTACAGACAGCAACCTTGGCATGAGAACACAGTCCCATTCCCACAGAGGAAGGGCTGGGAGAGCCAAAGCCTGGGATGGCCTCCAGGCCACCCTCCCGCAAATTTGGCTGACTCTGTATCTCCCTACAGCTCTCAAACCTTCTCTCCTTCCACGACATCAAACTCCACAGTCTCCCCGTCTCCAACGCTGCGCAGAAACTTCCTGGGGTTGTTTCTTTTGATAGCTGTCTGGTTAGGAGAAAAGCCATGAGAAAGGTGAGGACTGTATGCCCAGAGTCTCTCTCACCCCTCCTGCGTCCACTACCCAATTTCATTCTTTTCAACATTTTACTTGTGTGCCAGGGCTGGAGGGTGGAGCAAGGAGAAGGTAGTCAAAGTTTAGTAGGGGAAAAGCCATGAACTAGGGGCCTCAGCACTGATTGTGCAGACACTGCTGTCTCTAGGATGCACTTCCTCCTCCCTTTAACCTTAGGGATTTTTAAAAAAGGGAGGCAAGAAACATGAACTCAAAGGCAAAACAAAAAGCAGAGACAGTCTTAGGTTGCAAACTGAGTAGAAGGTGCTATGCTTATCTCAATCCCACTTAGTACTCTTTCCACCAAAGCAGTGGTTCTCAAGCTGCAGCACGCAGCAGAATCACCTGGAGAGCTTGTTAAATCAGATTGCCGGCCCTTCCCCAGGTCTGATTGATTCAGTAGGTCTGGGGCGGGACCTGAGTATTCAGGTGATGGAGCTGCTGGTATAGAGACCACACTTCGAGCCACAGCACCCAAGTGTCTCTAGCCTCTCTTTTCCCACTGACCGTGGCCTCTGATTCATTCCTGTAGTGTTAACAGGTCCAACTAGGTGGTGAGCTTACCATGCCAGAGAACAATATACTTCTTTCAGCGAAAACCCAACACAAGTGGGACCAATGGCAGTTAATACAAGCACCTGAGACAGATGGGGGAAGCAAACTCTTGCCTAGTGCTCTGGTGGGCCTGCTATTACGTGGTAAAAGCTGGAGAAATAGGATCTGTACTGCTAGGGATTGTGGAAATGAGGATGGGTTCCTCTCCTCACAAAGCCAACCTAACTCTTACCTGGTGAACAAAGACATCCTCCTTGGTGTCATTCCTGCAGAACAGGGTGGTCGTTAGGGAGTGACTTTGGTGGGGTGCTCACCTCCACTGAGGCCTCCCTAACTACCCATTCCTAAGATCAGGAGGCCCAACCTCTCCAGCCTCATATGCTGCATGGGGGTAAACAGGGCCCAGGGAGTGAGACAAGAGCCAGCTGGGCCTCCAGAAGCTGGTATAAAGAGAAGTATACCTGAAACTTTGGCAAAAACCTAGGCTTCATGAGGAAAGGGCGGAGTGGGAAGGCAAAGGCACCTTGAAGGAGCTGGACTAGTTCTTAACCACCCTGTATCCCTAGGGCACTGGAGAACCTGGTAGTGCTGGGTGTAACTGTCCCTGGCCAACACACCCCTTTCCCAACCCCATCATAGGTGGAAAATTCCGCTCTCTTTCCTCCTATTGTCAAGAAGAGAGAATGTGGGGACAGGTAGAGGTGTGGAGCACGTTTGAGAAGGGAACAATGTGTCAAGAACCTGCTCTAAACAGCCCCAAAACTTGATTCTCACCTTCAGCCTGGAGGTGAACCAACACCCTTAAGGGCCAAGGGTGAGACATAATATTCAATAATTCTCTATCACTACTTGACTCTTACCCCAATTTATCCATCTTAGCACCCCAATGTGGGGGCAGTGGAGAGGTTTTCCTTCAGAAACCTCCCAGGAGTCCCCAGTCTCCAGAATTAGAGAGGGACCCTTCCTGAGGACAAAAATGTTCTAGCTTTAAAGCACTTGGATCTGCACAAAGGTCAGCCTGCTAAGAGGGAACCAGGGCCTCCCAGGAGGGATGGGCTGGGCAGGGTGCCCGGGCCGGGGAAGGGCCCACTGGGGGGGTAGTCCTGGACTCAGACCAGAATCTGCCACTGCAGCCCCTCCCAGTGCTGGGGGAGGGTGGGGCTGCCCAACTGAAGGAAAGCAGCAGCCTCAGGAGGGGCTGGCTCCTTGCTTCTGCAACCCCCACCTATCAGCCTCCTCAGGTGGGGATTCAAATAAGCCAACAGCTCTGTAAGGGCGATGAGTTATGAGAGTGCTCTGTGTGCTGCCTGGAACAGGAAATGAGGATTTCGGCGCAGAGCCCCAGGCGCAGAAAGCAGGTACATTCTGCCCCAAAGGGAAGCGAACTGAACCAGAGGGTGAGACCGATAAACTGGGAGGGTGAGCCAGTTTTGCCAAGTTCCTAGATCATTAACCCTCAGCAGCCCTTGAAGATGTGGACAAGACTACATCATGCCCACATTCCTGCTCCAATTAAATTTTCAATCCACATCAGCTGGACATCTCAACCATGTGCCTCAGCAGGGGTAGAGATGAGGTTGGGCAGGTGTCCGGTCCCACAGACCAGTCTGGAAGACACCCACTCCACCCCCTCCCGGAGTTTCTCGGATACCTGTTGATGAATCCATAACCATTCCGGACGTTGAACCATTTGACAGTGCCCAGGACTTGGATTGCTGCCAGGCAGAGATGCAGTGAAGGCAGTAAAACGGGGGAAGAGATGGAGTTGGACTCAGTTTTGAGACACTCCAAAATCTAACCTGTCTCCCTATTACCTATTGAGCTGAACTTCAAACCCTCCAGGTTTCATCCAGTAGCTTCAAGGCATTCTTGTCCCAGTTCCGCCAAATGGAAAGACTCACGTAGGGGCTCACAGACTTTCAAAATCCTTCCAACTCTAAGGCATGTTGCTCATATCCTACAAATCCAAGCCCTTTACCTAGAACCGGGTACTCACCTGGTGCACGAAGCCCTACCCCTCAGGTCATAACTGAGGGCTTTTCTCGCCCTACCAACATAAGGGTCCCCCTACCACACCTGCTCGTCGGGCTCAGAGACTTAACTAGTACTAACCCTAGCGAGGCCGTCTCCAGCCCCGGGGGCGTGGCCAGACCCTGAGGTTTTTATCCTCCACCCCAAAGCCCCAGCTAGACCTGCTGACCACGCCCTCCCGCTCAGTAAGCAGGGCAGGATTTCCCAGCCGGGAAGTCACTTTGTTCTGCTGTCCCAGCCCAACTAGTTCTTTGAACCTCCAGGCCAAGCTCACCTTCGGCCTTCCCTACCCCTCCGTGCTCCACGACGCCCCTCCCCCAGCCCGCCGACCCTTTAGAACAGCCCTGGCACGCGCCCCTCCCCTCACCCAGCACCGGCTTGTCCGCCTGGCTCCGGGCTGGGGGCGCGGGGGTCCCTGAGGGTGCTGTCGCCGGGCTGCCAGGGACACGGGGGCCCGGTGCCGACGGGGTCCCAGCAGAGGGGCCGGAGGCGGCTCCGACCCCGCCGCCGCCCGCCCCGCCGCCTGCTTTCTGTGGCTCTCCCGCGGGCACCGGTACCACCACCGCTACCACCCCTGCCGCCGTAGCGGGCACCGACGCCGCGGGGGCCGCTGTCGCCACCGCCGCCACCTCCGCCTCGCTCATCCCGCCGGGTCCAGTACCGGCAGCCGCCACCTCCTCCACCACCGCCCCGGCCCCTCCCCCGGCTCGCGAACCAGCCGCCCGGCTCGGTCCTCGCGCCCCGAGCCTCGCCCGCACGCCGGCAGCGGGCCCTGAGTTGAGGCCAATAGCAGCCAGCAGCTGCAGCGCGCGCAGGCCCCGCCTCCCGGGCACAGGCCAATCCTAGCGGAGCAGCCCCGAGCCCGGACGCCGGCCCCGCCTCCCGGGTTTGGCTAGGAGGTCGAGACCCCCACCCGCAGACCTGTAAGTACACCTGGGCCCCGCCCCGATTCTATCACGTGACATACCCGCCCAATCCAGTGGCCAGTGGCCCCTTGCCCCTCCCCCCGCCCCTTTCTACCCGCCGCGGGAAATCAAACGGGCTGGTCTCACCCCAACTGCCACCTGGTTCCTGCGCGAAGGGCGGGGCGGGCGGCGCAGCCCCAAAGGTTGCCCCTGACGACCTGGGTAGGGGTCGGGGCCAGCAGCCCAATTCTGGCTGCAAGCGGTGCCTCTCACCTCCACCTCGAGACCACTCTTTGCCGCACGCCGTGGGATGTGGACCTTTTCTCCCGGCCCGCCCCCTTTTTCTCCCAGGAAGATTCCCCAAGCACCCCGGGCTGCGGTATTCTCCCGCAGGTAAGCTGGAAGGCGCAGCGGAACTTTTCCAGCTCACGGTTGTGCTCACAAGCCTGGAGCTCTCACTTTTGTTTTCGGGGTAAAATTTCTGTATGGCAAAATGCACAACTCTTCTCGGAGTTTTGATAAACGTTTGTTCAACTATGTAGTCAACACCCTAATAAAGGTATTTTTTCCTCGTCCTAGAAAGCTCCCTTGAGCTCCTTCCAGACAATTCCAGCCTCCCATAGACCACAGCTGTTCTGACGTCTTCCTCCTGCCCTAGATTGATTTCAGGGACCCCCGTGCTGGGCGCTGTGGTCTTCGGCCAGGCAGGCCTCCCTGGCCCCTCCCTTCGCCTCTCCTCTAACTGCCAGCTTCTTCGGACTGAATGCCTCTGCGCCGGCAGTTTCCACTGCCTAGAACATGTCCTCCGTTCTCAGGATGGCTTCAAGTACAAGCTTGCATAACACTCCTCATTGTCACATCATCCTTTGCTGTTCTCATGGCATTTTTGAAAATATGAAAATATCCTTTTCATTTGTTTCTCTATTTTTCCCCTTTCCCCCGCAATGCCAGACTGTGAGCTCCACAGTAATAACAGTGTAGTTATGCCTGACTCCTGGCACACCATAGACATTCAACATAGGCATTGAATAAATGAATGGTCCCTATTACACAGATGAGACTGAGGCCCGGTGGGCGGCTTGCCGCAGGTTTCACCGCAGTCAAGGATGCTCGGCCTGGGAACTAACATCTTCCTCCCAGAATAATGACTTTAGAAGTAGTGCCTGCCGAGGTCCGCCTCCCCGACCCGGGAGGACACTGCCAGCGCTGGGTAGCGCGTATTTTTAGCGGGGACAGCGCGCTGCTCAGCCCCACGTGCGCTTCTGTCTGGTGTCCCAAGGCAGGCCCGGCCGCCCGCCCTCCCGCCCTCCAGCCGCGACCGCTGTCAATCCCGGTCCCGGCGCGCCCTCTGCAGGACGCTGGCGGCTTCGGCTTGCTTAGCTGTCCTTCCACCAGCCACCCCGCCCACCCCAGCCCTCCGGCCCTTTCAGAGTTGAGGATTCTTTCTCCAAGGCAGGGCATGGGGCACAGTGGATAGGGAAAGAGAAAAGATGAGAAAACAACTAAATCACAAACTGCGGCCGTGAAGGACACAGGAATGACCACCCTCCCTTAGACTGTTGAAGATCGATTTACCTGTGACAGCCCTGAGCTTCTGGAATGGGAGATCAGGAGACCAGTCTGCGGGAAGTCGAGCAAGATACAGCACAGTGTAACCCCGGTGACAAAAAAAATCAAAAGTAAGGCACAGAGGGAGCTCAGGTATGGACTGGTTATCTCCGAGGTTAAAGGGAACGATGAGAGGAAGCTCCTAGGAAGAGTGAGCCTTGTTTGCAGTAAGATTAAAAATGTGGCAGGGGATCCGGAGTGGGGGCGCTGCAGAGGAAAGTACTCCCCGCGACCACAGAATGGCAGGAAACAGCGCTCACACATTCAACAGTTACATACTCTATTCCTATGGATAAGAATCAGCAGGTGCAACAGAGCGGTTCGATTAATTTCCCTGTTCAGTTGAAGGGTTTGTGCATGTAATTTTCTTGTTATTTAAATATTTTCAGGTGCTATATACATAACGGGCTTCAGGCATTCTAGCGAAATGCCTTCCTTTTTTTTTCTGTCACTCTCTTTACATTTGCTCCTGCCCACCTGAAGTTGTCTGGCCTTTGCTGTTTAAAAAAATAAAAACAAAACCCCTGCCTCCTAAACTATTGTCCTATGTACCACTATCAATTAAAAACCAAACTTCCTGAAAGCAGTCTACTGTCTCTGCTTCCTCAACTTTCTTTCACACTCCACCAACCCAAATCTGGTTTCTGTCCTACCCCACCCCTCCACTGAGATGGCCTTGTCCACAATCCCTCCTTAACCGGGATATTCTGTGGATGGTTTTTGGTTCTCTTTTGGCTCCATCCAGAGAAGTGTTCCTGCCACAGCTTCCACAGCCCAACCTTCTGCCATGCCTCTCCTTTGGTGATTTGTTTTCCTCCACCAGCCTCATTCTTTCCCGGTCTGTCTTCTCATACCACCTGCCTCTGTAGGTCATTTTATCCATTCCCTGGTATTGGTGACCACCTGTTACTGATGGCTCTTAACCTGCATCTCCAGCCCTGAGTCTTTCCCACATTCTACCAGACTCTGAGCCAGGCACTCCCTAGCCAGGTGCTTCTCAGACTTCTGAAACCTGACAAACCCACATCCAAGCTCCTTATTTGCCTCCCTTCCACCCACTCTCCTTGCTGAGCTTTGTCACCACTTACCCACAAACATTCTTAGTGTCCATTCCTCATTTGTAGAAGAGTTTCCCCTGGATGTCCAGGCTTAGCACAACAAAAGGGAATATTTGTGGTATCAAATTGGGAAAAAAAGTTTAAAGATTTAAAAGATGGTATCACCTCTATCTCCTAGTATCAAATACTCCCAGCAACTTTCCCCTCCAACTTTGCAGCCCAAATCAGAGTTTACTTCTTTCTTCTAACACATGTTCCCTTACTTCAGAGCTGCTACAGAAAGCATTCCATATATCCATGCCTACAGAAGCTCCATCTTCTCTCTTCCTATGTAGTCTTTCACTGCTTTTACCTCTGTCCTCCACTCTTTCCAGGCTCTGTTAATGCTCTGCCAAATCCTTTACCTTTTCTTGACCCTCCACCTCCTTGTCCTGCCTGCCATCTCTGATATTACTTACCACTTACTTCTTGAAATCTCCTTGTCTTTTTTTTTAAGAGTTAATATTTTCTGAGCACTTACTATGTGCCACACACTGCGCTAAGCACTTTAGTGCCTTTTCAGTCATTTTCTCCTTAGAGCAGCCATAGGAAGTAGATCGTAGTATAATTAGCCCCATTTTTCAGAGAGGGAAACATGCATAGTGAAGTCAAGCAAACAGCCTAAAAGCACACAGCTGTGGAACACACCAGGCTGGGATTCAAATGTGAATCAGCCCAACTCCAGAGCCCATCTTCTAAGTCACCAGCCTCCTTCCATTGTGCTAGGGTTACCGTTTGCCAGCTTCCTCAACAACCCCTTGGTCTTTCATCCCCCCTAGTTCTTTAGAAGGTTTTTCCTTCTATAGACTTAATTCCTTGAAAGGCTGTGTACATTACCCAGGTTCTGCATCTTTCCTTGGCCCGCATTCAGGAAAGACAGTGACATCTGCCATATTATCTAATTCAGGGGACACTTTGCTGCCACTTCTGTATGGCAGGTGCAATTGGAGAGTTTCCTTCTCAGACTTCTTCATGGGATCCTCAGTCTTTTACTTGCCTTCCAACAGGTCAGAGTTCCCATTTCTGTTATCTTGTGGAGAGCTTATACACTCCCACTGCTTCAGATAGGACCCATTATGGGTAGAATTGTGTCCCCTAAGAATATATGTTGGAGTCCTAAACCCTGGTGCCTGTAAATGTGACCTTATTTGGAAATCAGGTCTTTGCAGATGTGATCAAGTTAAGATGAGGTCATTAGGGTGGGCCCTCTTCCAATATGCCTGGAGTCCTTATAAAAAGAAACTGGCCCTATAAAGACAGACATGGAAGGAGAATGCCATTTGATGACAGAGGTGGACACTGAAGTGCTCCAGCTGCAACTCAAGGAACGCCTGGGGCTACCAGAAGCTGGAAGAGGCAAGAAAAGATTCTCTTTTCAAAGCTTCAGAGAAAGGATAGCCCTGTCAACATCTTGATTTCAGACTTTTAGCCAACAGAACTGTGAGAATAAATCTCTATTTTCAAGCACCAACTTTGTGGTACTTTGTTATGACAGCCCTAGCAAACCGATAAGCAACCCAAACACAGATGACTCCCCAATCTATGCCTTCAGTCCAGACCACCTGAGCTCCAGACCCAGGATGGCCAACTGCCCTATCTTGGTAAAGGGATCCACCGTATCTAAATGCAAATATGTGCACCCCTCTGCCCCTACCTGGTTCACGCCATCAGCATCTCTCACCTGCATCATTACAGTAACCTCCTGCCTACTTGGTTTCCTTGCCTCCAGAATTGCTCTCCTCCAATCCATTTATCATGAAGTACCTCACAAATACATTAGCCTCCCAGTCATTCTGCCCTCCCATCTTACTTTATTTTCACTATTGTGTTTATTTATTTATTTATTTATTTATTTTTATTAGGGTATCATTGATATACACTCTTATGAAGATTTCACAAGAAAAACAATGTGGTTATTACATTCACCCTTATTATCAAGTTTCCCCCATACCCCACTGCAGTCACTGTCCATCAGTGTAGTAAGATGCCACAGAGTCCCTATTTGTCTTCTCTGAGCTACACTGTCTTCCCCATGACCCCACACACACCATGTGCACCAATCATGATACCCCACAATCCCTTCTCCCTCCCTCCCCACCCACCCTCCCCCACCCTTCCCCTTTGGTAACCACTAGTCCCTTCTGGAGTCTGTGAGTCTGGTGCTATTTTGTTCCTTCAGTTTTGCTTCGTTGTTATGCTCCACAAATGAGGGAAATCATTTGGTATTTGTCTTTCTCTGCCTGACTTATTTCACTGAACATAATACCCTCTAGCTCCATCCATGTTGTTGCAAATGGTACGATTTGTTTCTTTCTTATGGCTGAATAGTATTCCATTGAGTATATGTACCACCTCTTCTTTATCCATTCATCTACTGATGGACACTTAGATTGCTTCCACATCTTGGCTATTGTAAATAGTGCTGCGATAAACATAGGGGTGCATATGTCTTTTTGAATCGGAGAAGTTGTTTTCTTTGGGTAAATTCCAAGGAGTGGAATTCCTGGGTCAAATGGTATTTCTATTTGTAGTTTTTTGAGGAACCTCCATATTCCTTTCCACAATGTTTGAACTAGTCTACATTCCCACCAGCAGTGTAGGAGGGTTCCCCTTTCTCCTCATCCTCACCAGCATTTGTTGTTTCTAGTCTTTTCTATGTTGGCCATCCTAACTGGTGTGAGGTGATATAATTTGCATTTCCCTGATAATTAGCAACGTGGAGCATCTTTTCATGTGCCTGTTGGCCATCTGAATTTCTTCTTTGGAGAATTCTCTGTTCATATCCTCTGCCCATTTTTTAATCGGGTTATTTGCTTTTTGGGTGTTGAGGTGTGTGAGTTCTTTATATATTTTGGATGTTAACCCTTGTCAGATATGTCACTTACAAATATATTCTGCCATACTGTAGGATGCCTTTTTGGTCTGCTGATAGTGTCCTTTACTGTACAGAAGCTTTTTAGCTTGATGTAGTCCCATTTGTTCATTTTTTATTTTGTTTCCCTTGCCCGAGGAGATGTGTTCAAGAAAAAGTTGCTCATGTTTATATTCAAGAGATTTTTGCCTTTTGTTTTCTTCTAAGAGTTTTATGGTTTCCTGACTTACATTCAGGTCTTTGATCCATTTTGAGTTTACCTTTGTGTATGGGGCTAGACAATAATCTAGTTTCATTCTCTTCCATGTAGCTGTCCTGTTTTGCCAACACTAGCACTATTGTGTTTATTAATACAGGATACTTTCTTGTTCATATTTTCTTGTTTATGATTTGTGAGCTTGTCTTGTCTCTCGCTCACTGCTGTATTCTCACTACCTAAAACTGTACCTGGCATCTACTAAGTGACCAGTAAATATTTGACTGAATGAATGAAGGCAACCAGAATGATCTTTCTGAAATGCATTTTTTCTGGCACTACTTAGGCACATTAAATATATACACGTTCCCTATGACCCAGCAATTCATCTTCTGGGCACATGACCCAAAGAGATTCTTTTAGGGGCCTATCAGGAGACATGTACGAGTATGTGAAGGTGGGAAGTTAGAGGCAGCCTTGGCATCTGTCACTGGGTGAATGATGGGTAAAATGCGGTAGATGTATACACTAGGGAGTATTATACAGCAATTAGAAGTTACAGGTTAGGTGTACTTATGGCAACATGGATGGATCTTAATAGCACAGTGCTTTGAGAAAAAGAAAAACAGAATGAGATATCAAACAGTCTCACTTGTTTAAAAGACACATTCCCAAAAACAACAAGTCCCTTCTTATCAGAATATATAAAAACAAAAAGATACAGAATAGCACAATTGCCTATGGAAGGAAAGGGATAAGAATGGGGAAAGAGGTTAAAAAATAAACTAACCAAATTCATGAATGAATGAATGGAATATTCTGCTTAAAACTATTCAGTAACTTCCCACTGAAGACTCACAGGTTAAATTCAGACCTTGTAGATTAGCTCTAGAGACCCCAAATCCAGCCACTCTGTCTTCCCATTGCCGCTATGTCCCTAGCCATCCAGGTCCCCAAGCATTCTCTCCTGACTGGTCTTCCTGACATTGGTCTGAATTGTCCAGTACAGTAGCTGGCTATTTAAGTTTAATTAAAATTAAATGGAATAAAAAATCCAGTTCCTCAGTCTCACTAGCCACATTTCAAGAGCTCAGTAGCCACATGTGTATAGTGGATGTTGTATTAGCAACATCACAAAAAGTTATAGCATACAGCACTGCTACACAACCATCTCTTTTTTTTTGTTTTGGTATCATTAATATACACTTAACATGAGCAACATTGTGGTTACTAGATTCCCCCCATTATCAAGTGCCCACCACATACCCCATTACAGTCACTGTCCATCAGCGTAGTAAGATGCTATAGAATCACTATTTGTCTTCTCTGTGTTGTACTGCCTTCCCCGTGCCCCTGCCACCCTACATTATGTGTGCTAATCGTGATACCCCTTTTCCCCCTTATCCATCCCTTCCCACCGATTCTCCCCAGTCTCTTTCCCTTTGGTAACTGTTAGTCCATTCTCAGGTTCTGTGAGTCTGCTGCTGTTTTGTTTCTTCAGTTTTTGCTTAGTTCTTTCTTATACTCCACAGATGAGTGAAATCGTTTGGTACTTGTCTTTCTCTTCCTACAACCATCTCTTTAAATCTCAACTTCCATGATACTAAATCTTATGTTGTCAAAGTTCAGAATTTTCTGAGTTTTATTGAGTACTGACATTTATTGAGTACCTTCCTCTGACTATGTAGTGAGAAGGTCACAGGCATTAGTAACTAACGATAATCCCAGCGCTTGTTAGCAACTCAGTGAGTCTTCTAAAAACATTTCATGTAGTTTACAATAAAACATGCATATTCACTTATTTCTTCAACAAATATTTATTGAGCACCTGCTGTGTGCCAGGTGCTGTAAAAGATGCTGGGGAAATAGTCCTGTCTTTATACAGTTCACATTCTACTAACAGAGACTGAAATTGACAAACAGATACACATGATTATTGCAGATATAACAAAAGTCATAAAGGAAATGCACAGACTGATGTGCTAGAGCATAGGAGGATATGGGGGGTTAATCTAGAATTAGGCTGTCAGGAAGACACTGCCAGGAGATTATGTTGTGAGTTGAAGGATGAGAAGTCAGCCAAATGAAAGGATGAGGGAAGAGAGCACCAGGCACATGAAACAGCTAATGCAAAGGCCCTGCGGCAGAGAAGACTTGAGCCTATTAGAGGAAAAAGTTTGGTGAACAAAGAGAAAGGTGAGGTAGGCAGGACCAGATCCACCAAAGCCTTGGATTCTGGATTTTATTACAAGAGTGATGGGAAGTCTTTGAAGGGCTATCAAAGGGGGAGTGAGTCATATGGCCTGATTTATTTATTTGTAAAAATAAACTTTATTTTTTAAAGTAGTTTTACATTCACAGCAAAATTGAGCAGAATATACAGAATTCTCATATACCTCCTATTCTGCCACTGCCCACCAACCTCCCCTCTTTGATTTATGTTTTTAAAATATCATTTGGCTGCTTTCTGGAAAATAAGTTTGAGTGAGGCAGAGGTGATAGGGACCCGGGTTAATGTGGGAGTGGTGAGGATGGAGAGAAGAGAACCAATTTGAAGTACATTTTGAAAATAGTGTCTGCAGGGCTTGATGGTGGACTGGAGGTGGGGATGAGGGAAAAGGAATCAAGAAACTTCCTTTTTGAGCTTGGGCAAACATGGGTGGATGATGCTGTTTATTTCAGTGAGAAGCCCTAGAGGAGGAACATAGAAACTTGATTTGGGGCTTGTTTGAAACATCCAAGAGGAGAAATCTCAAGCAGGCATCTGGAGGTGTGAATTGGCAGTTCAGGAGAACATCTGAGCTAGTGTTAGGCATTTGGAGTCCTGAGCACAGATGGAATTTATAGTCTACTGTTGAGTGAGCTCTCTGCAAAGTATCAGTTGATCTCTCTAGTCTCATAGACAAGGAAACAGTCCTAGAGAGGCTAAGTGACCAAAGTTTAACAGTGAGTGGCACAGGAGTGGGAAAGGCATGACTGTGTTTGGGAAGTACAGAAAGCCTGCAGGGAAATGGGCCTGCAGAAGAACAGCTGGGATGGGTGGGTTGGAACCTAATTCTGGCAGGCCTCACGTGTAGGCAGAGATTTGTCTGAACTGAGTGGCCTAAAAGGCCCTTCACTGTTCTCCATGATTGGATTGACTTATCTCAGACGACTGACACAGTTGGGGGGTTGGGCTTCCCTGGCAGGCTCTAGAGGCAATGATGATGGAGAGCTCCCGGAAAAGTAGCTCTTTGGGGCCTCCGTTTAGTCTGGGGAGTCAATCCTAGGTAGGCCTAATACGGACTGCTGGGCTGACCTGAGAAGACTCCACTTCCTCTAAACAGGCAGGCTTCAAATGGGAGTTTGCGGGGGAGGGGTCCTTTCTTATCTAAGTTCCATCTTTAAGGGTGGCTTCCCTTTGGTAGAGATCAGTATTTGGTGAATCCCACTCATATGAGCTGTCTAGTCCCCTTTTACTTCCAAGAAATTGGGGGCACTGGTGCCAAGAAAACTCAGATACTCTAAGCTAAACTGAGCATCCTGACAAGGAGAGGAATCAAGCACAGGAGCGAGAAGGGCATACAGGTCTGGGGCCTGTTTCCTGGCCAGTCAGGATGAGGTAGCCTTGAAGTGTGCCCGGAGTATATTCTTCAGTCTCTAACTTCAAATTCACCTCGCATCGCTTTATAACACTCTGCCTTCTTGATTCCCTCCGAGCACCCAGCAGTTTCTCCTCCCTAGCCGATTCATTCATGCTATAAACGTTTAGAGCTGGCCTCATGCCAGGCTCTGTGGTGGGTGCTGGGATGCAAAAGACCCTGCTGTCAAGGAGCTCACAGTCTGGTGGGGTGGACAGACACGTTGTCTGTAGGACAAGTGCTAGGTAGGGGTGAGCCCAAAGGCAGGGAGGCAGAGAAGATGCCATTTAAGTCAGCTTGGGGGTGTGAGGGATGGCATCAGCAGCTGGTGAGGCCAGATCCCATTCTGGGAAGCACACAAGAGCTCGCCAGGTGGAGAAAGGGTAGATAGCAATGGGATTAGGGTTGTGATGCGGGCAGGCGCACAGGCCCGGGACCCAAGATTCCCTGAGGGTGTCCCTGTTGGCGTTGAGGCCCCAACTTGCCTTTTGGATCTTTCTTCTTTCAACACAGATGTCATCTGCTCCTCACCTCCTCTCTTACTTCTTGAGGTATTATTTTCATGGGTCTAGAACAGCCAAGAAGGGTTGATACACAGCTAATGTTTCTTTATCCCTTGTCCACAGGACTCCCAGACCTTCTCTCACTCTGTTGCAGGCCAGCCCTTCAGGTTCCTCAGCTCTGGTGTCTCCCCTGCCAAAGCTCTGCCAGGCTTCCAGACTGGCTTTGGCCCCAGCTTGGTGCTCGTTCAGCCCCCATTCCCTGCAATGGGCCACATCACTCTGCTCAGCAGTTGCCTGGCTAACTTAACTCTTCCCGCTGGCCACAGAGCCTGGCAGAGAACAAGGCCTCTCTTACCTCCTGGAGAGCAAATGAATGATCACAGTGAATGCTCTGCCCTCCTTTGTGATTGGCTCACTGAGATTCTTCCTCTATGAGCTGGGTCTATATCCTGTCTCCAGCCCTGCTTCCTACTCACTTGGAATGGGATTAGTGACTTAAAAAGTTTCTAAGAAACTTTCTGACTTCTTTCTCCAGCACCCAGGTTCAGCAAGGCCTCTGGGACTGGGAAGGGGGACAGACTTTGAGTCAGGCTTTCCGCCAGACCCAGAACCTCTCAGTCTCATTCTTCTCCACCTCCATTCTTTTTCTTAGCTTCCAGAGAAGCAAGGTCAAAATCACAAAGCTCCCTCAGGCATCTTCTCAGGGTGCTCTTCCTACTCTCATACCAATCACCATTCATAAACCCATCACTCACTGATAGTAGACAGGCACTGGTCTGAGCACAAGGGCTAACATGACATATTTCTTTCTGATCTGATAATCTCCCGCTCCCAACCATGGGTAAGTGACCATACCGCTAAGCTCACCACCCTTTCGGCCCAAGTGTCTGGCACTTGAGGGTGGAAGGAAGAATGGTCCCTGCCCAGCTACCCTGATAAGGATAAATTCTCACTCTGAATGCTTGTACCAACTCAGCTCCAGCCTTTGCCTGTTTTCTTTCTTTTTGGGAATTCCTTCCTTCAGCTGACTTAGTTTACCTTCACAGACAACATAGAATCGGTTCACTATGACCTCAGATGTATTTTTTTAAAGGCGTAGAAAAAAGGTTGGAGGGAAATGTGGTAAAACATAGCAGGTGCCTCTGGCTATTGGGTTTATGATTAATTTTTTTCTTAGTTTCTATATTTTCCAAAATTTTTCTACAGTGGACTCATATTTTTGTAATAAAGAAAATTTGACAGAATATTTTTAATATCATAAAGCCATTCCGCTTTATACAATTAGGGCTCTTTTCCTTCCAGATGAGGGACAAAAAAACAGTTGTTTGGTCTTGACCCCAGTCCTACCTCCCTTCTCAAGCCCAGCTTTGCTGTGAGGCTAATATGCATGACCCATCCAACTCTGAGCAGGCTTCCCAAGACTCACAAATCCCAGAAACTTAAGAGGATTTCCCAATTCCTGTATTACTGAGTTTACCTTCAGGAATGGCTTGGTTAATACATTATATCCTGCTGCCACACAGACTGGAAGGCACATTTGACTTACCCTTTGACTTCCTTATTTAATTAACCACCAAGTTCCATCAGTTAGATCTCTAAAATGTCTCTGATCCTCAACTTTTCTCCCTGTCTCACCGTCACTGCCTTGAACCCGGTCTTCATTCTTGCTCACGTGGGCTATAGTCAAATACTCTTCAGTGGTGTCTTGCTTCCAGTCCAAGTCCATCGCCCTTGCCCCCTGCCAATTTAGAATAGCTTTTTTTTTTTATTATTTTTTATTAGCAAATGTACATCACAGTGGTTCAACAGTCCCCATCCCCCTCCACACTCCCCTCCCCACTTGGTAACCATTAGTCACTTCTCAGTGTCTATGAGTCTAATCCTGTTTCATTCTTTCTATTTTGCTTTATTTTTATATTCCACAAATAAGTGAAATCATATGGTGTTTGTCTTTCTCTCCCTGGCTTATTTCACTGAGAATAATACTCTCTAGCTCCATCCATGTTGTTGCAAATGACAGGATTTCTTTTCTTTTTATGGCTGAATGATATTCCATTGTGTATATGTACCACATCTTCATTATCCATTCATCTACTGATGGACACTTAGGTTGCTTCCATATCTTGCCTATTGCAAACAGTGCCGCGATAAACATAGGGGTGCATATATCTTTTCAAATCAGGGATTTTGTTTTCTTTGGGTAAGTTCCTAGGAGTGGAATTACTGGGTCAAATGGTATTTCTATTTATAGTTTTTTGAGGAACCTCCATACTGCTTTCCACAGCAGTTACACCAATTTGCAGTCCCACCAACAGTATAGGAGGGTTCCCATTTTTCCGCATCCTCGCTAGCATTTGTTTCTTGTCTTTTGGATGTTGGCCATCCTAACTGGTATGAGGTGATAGCTCATTGTGATTTTAATTTTCATTTCCCTGATGATTAGCGATGTGGAGCATCTTTTCATGTGCCTGTTGGCTATTTGTATTTATTCTTTGGAGAAGTGTCTGTTCATATCCTCCGCCCATTTTTAATAGGGTTATTTGTTTTTTGGGTGTTGAGGCATGTGAGTTCTTTATATATTTTGGATGTTAACCCCTTATCAGATGAGTCATTTACAAATATATTTTACCATATTGTAGGATGCCTTTTTGTTCTGCTGATGGTGTCCTTTGCTGTACAGTAGCTTTTTAGTTTTATGCAGTCCCACTTGTTCATTTTTTGTTTCCCTTGCCCAAGGAGATGTGTCCAGAAAAAAACTGTTCATGTTTATATTCAAGAGATTTTTGCCTGTTTTTTTTAAGAGTTTTATGGTTTCATGACTTACAGTCTTTGATCCATTTTGATGTTACTTTTGTGTATGGAGTTAGACAATAATCCAGTTTCATTCTCTTACATGTAGCTGTCCAGTTTTGCCAAGAGCAGTTGTTGAAGAGTCTGTCTTTTCCCCATTATATATTTATGGCTCCTTTATCATGTACTAATTGACCATGTATGTGTGGGTTTATATCTGGGTTCTCTATTCTGTTCCATTGATCTATGGGTCTGTTCTTGTGCCAGTACCAAATTGTTTTGATTCCTATAACTTTGTAGTAGAGCTTGAAGACAGGGAGTGTAATCCTCCCAGCTTTGTTCTTTCTCAGGATTGCTTTGGCTAGTCTCTTTTGGTTCCATACGAATTTTAGAACTATTTGTTCTAGTTCATTGTTGGTATTTTGATAGGGATTGCACTGATTCTGTAAATTGCTTTGGGCAGGATGACCATTTTAACAATATTAATTCTTCCTATTCATGAGCATGGGATAGATTTCCATATTTTGGTGTCTTCTTTAATTTCTCTTGTGACTGTCTTGTAGTTTTCAGAACATAAGTCTTTCATGTCCTTGGTTAAATTTATTCTTTTTGATGCACTTGTAAATGGAGTTGTTTTAATCGCTTTTTTTTTGCAATTCCTTAATTAGTTTTCTTTTCAGTTTGCTCACTCCTAAAATAATGTTTTTTTTTTATCAAATGTACATCATAGTAGTTCAACAGTCCCCCTCCTCCTTCCCCCCACCCCCACCCACTCCCCCCCTCTTGGTAACCACTAGTCACTTCTTAGAGTCTATGAGTCTAATGTAATAGCTTTGTTTTTTAAAACAGTTTTAGGTTCACAGCAAAACCAAGCAGAAGGTATAGATTGTTCCTATGTGCTTCCTGTTCCCATATATGTGTGGCCTCTGCCATTATCAACATCCCCCCATCAGAGTGATACATTTGTTATGACTGGTGAACCTGCATTGATACTTCGTTATCACTCAGAGTCCACAGTTTATATTAGGGTTCACATTTGGTGTAGCACATTCTATGGTTTGGACAAATAAATGTATGATGACATGTGTTCACCATTGTATTATCACAGAGAGTAGTTTCATGGCCCTAAACATCCTTAGTATGCCATCTTTCTGTTTTGATTCTCTGTCACCCATGGGTGGTATGAACTCAGAGCACAGCAAAATCTGTGACTGGCACTGCCTCTCCATTACCTACAGAAAAAAAGATGGCTCCTTCACACAGATTCCATCATCTGCTCCAGGCCTCCCTTCCCTGCTCTGTTTCATTTATAATCTCTGTCCTCCATCCCCCACCACTGACATGACTCTCTCTCTCTTCACTAGGCACGTCTTTCTCCACACCTTTTCTCGCACTGTTCCCATTGTCTGGAATGCTCTTAACTCTTATTTTGAACTTTGCCCATGAATTCTACCCATTTTTTAAGGTCCAGTTACTGAAATGCTGCTTTCCTCAGGAACCCCTAGTCTAAACCCTCATTGCTTATCTGAAGTCACAGCTTTCTAAGGAGATTCTTACCCCCAGTCTCTCACTCCTTCAACACATCTCTCACATCATTGCTGGGGTATCCTGATCTAACAGAACCACCTTCCCTATTAGTGGTTTGTATCTTTTATGTGCTGCTAAATGTTTAGAAACCAGCTCTTGATAGGGGGTCTCTGACTTGCAACATCGGCCAATTTCCATGGTGTAAATACTTCCACCATTGCCAATGTCAAGCCACCAATAAGACATTATTGAGCATGAAGTTGGTAAGAAATGTGCACAAACAGTTCTTAGAAGCCTATACAAGCAGCCTCCACCACACCACTGGTTCCCATTCAAAACATTTTATTGACATTCCTTAAAGTACTTTGTACTATCATTGCAACTTTTCTATAAATCTAAAATTATTTCAAAATATAAGATTTTAAAAGTCTGTCAGAGCAGATATACACTTACTTGGCAAACTTCTTTCTCAGCAGAATATGGCTGCCATCTATAAACTCTTGCCCTGTGAGAAAGAAATGAAGAAATAATGAATGAGATTAATTGTCAGGACATCATTGAAAGCCATTGGAAATCTATAAAAGGATATCTGGAGAGTTCTTCAAGAATATCTGAATTCTGATCTTTGTGAGTGGGTGTAACCACAAGAAGGTAGGTAAGGAATGTGAATGTCATTAAGACAGGACAGAATCTGATCAATTGTGTTTGAATTAGCTCTCAAGAAAGGAACTTCTATGTGAATTGAAGGGGAATGCTCGGTGTACACATCAGAAAAAAAAAAGCCAGAGAGGTTCTCTAATAATTTTCAGGAGAGTCCTGATCCAGGATTATTTACAGACAGACAGGCCTCCTTTACACTGAAGACAAATGCACTATTCTCAGATCTGTATGTTACTAGTTGTGAAATACGTGCAGCTTATTCCCTGGCCTTGATTTCAAGGCTCCTTGACTGGATTTTGTCTTTCCACTTATATTTTCTTAAAGAAAGAATGGGCAGATAGACCAGCCAACCTAGACGTTCTGTTGCCATTGGCCATTTCAATTCAATTGTAAATAAGTTAATATTGCCATTTCTTTGTCAATCTATTGTGAGTCTAGTTAGCTGGAGTTAGGCATACCTTCACTCAACATTAAATCGATATTTACAGTGTACCACATATTCGCCAGGCACAATTCAAGGAGCTGGGGACACAATGCGGAACAAACACAGGCTCCTGTCCTTTTGCAGGTTATGTTCTAATAGAGAAGACCAGACATTGGTAAAGCAACTACATACAAGGGTATGCATATCAACACTCTGTGATAAATGTTATACATTTTTGCTGTGAGAACATACAGTAAAAGAAGCTGACTTAGTCTGGTAGGTCAAGAAAAGTTTCCCTAAAGATGTTACTTGACTGGCAAAATAAAATGTTGGGGTGTACAAAGCTGAGGAGTCTACCCTAGACTGTGGTGACTTCACAGACACAATGCTGTGGTCCTCCCAGGTACTGACTATCTCGTCACTCTACGATACTATAAAATATTTTGCCCTTCCCTTTCCCCGAGTGTGCATACCTTAGTCTTCCATCAAGATTATGGGTGCCTCTTCTATTTTGAATGGAAACTCTTGGGAGCTGCTGTCACTCAGCCCCCTTTAAATATCATGGAATTTGTGCCTTAGCTCAGATAGGACTCCAGTGTCATAGAGAAATCAACCAATTTAGACTGTCACATTATGCATAGTATGTACTGTCATATAAAGATGACATTTTTTTGTATAAATGAATGTTTTTAATCACAGTATTGTTGATATACAATAATATATCAGTTTCAGGTGTACAACATAGTGATTCGACAATTATATACAGTATGAAATGCACACCATGATAAATGTAGTTACCATCTGTCACTATAGTCATAAGATTTGACTATGTTCCTTGTACTGTATTTTTATCCTTATTTATAATTTTATTCGTTTATACTTGTTTATCCCCTTTACCTATTTTGTCCAACTCCCCATCCCCCAATACATTTTTAAAGTAACAACCTTGAGATATACTTCACATAGCTACAATTTAATTTTTAAAGTATACAATTCAATATTTTTTAATGTGTGAAGAGTGCAACCATCACTCCAGTCAATTTTAGAAAATTTTCATTGCCCTGAAAGACACCATCTGTCCCTCCCACAGAATCCATTAGCAGGTACTCTCCATTACTCCATTTCCCTCTAACCCCTCAGCACTAGGCAACTACCAGTCTACCTTCTGTCTCTATGGATTTGTCTATTTTGGACATTTCATGTAAATGGAATCATGTAATATGTCGTCTTTTGCAACTGACTTTCATTTAGCATACTATATCAAGGTTATCTAGTACTTCATCCCTTTTCACTGCCGAATAATATTTCATTGAATGGATAAACCATTTTTAATTTATCCCTTCATTAGTTCATAGACATTTGGGTAGTTTTCACCTTTTGGCTATTATGAATAATGCTGCTTTGAACATTGGTGGAAAAAATGTTTTAACTGAGATGAAATTCACATAACATAAAACTTTAAAAATGAACAATTCAGTGGCATTTAGTGCATTCACAATGTTGTGCAACCACTTCTATATAATTCCAAAATATTTCATCATTCTAAAAGAAAACCCCATGTACACGAAGCAGTTACTGCCCATTCCCTTCATCCTCCAGCACCTGACTACTACCAAATCTGCTGTTTCTGTGGATTTACTTATTATTATTTCGTATCAATGGAATCATATGTGACCTTTTGTGTCTGGCTTCTTTCACTTAGTGTAACGTTTTGGAGTTCATCTAGTTGTAGCATGTATTAATATTTCATTCCTTTTTGTGATTGAATAATATTCTATTACATATATGTTTATCCACTCCTCTGTTGACGGATAGTTGGGTTGTTTCTGTCTATTCAAAGTGTATTCAAAAGCCCTTAGAATAGTGCTTTTATATTCATTTGAGTACCTGTTTTTAATTCTTTTTGGTATACACTTAGATGTGGAATTGTTGGGTCATATGCACAACTCTATGAAGAGCAGGAATTGGACTTTTAAACAGTGCACAGGAAGGGTTTTTTTTGTTCTTTTTTATTTGATTTTTTTTGCTATTATTAATATACACTTACATATGCAACATTATGGTTACTAGACTCCCCCTATTATCAAGTCCCCACCACATACCCCATTGCAGTCATGTCCATCAGCGTAGTAAGATGCTATAGAATCACTACTTCTCTGTGTGATACAGCCTTCCCCATATCCCCCCACCCCACACCCACCCGTACTATATTATGTGTGCTAATTGTAATAGCCATTTTCCCCCCTTATCCCACCCTTCCCACCCATCTTCCCCAGTCCCTTTCCCTTTGGTAACTGTTAGTCCATTCTTGGGTTCTGTGAGTCTGCTGCTGTTGTGTTCCTTCAGTTTTTTCTTTGTTCTTATACTCCACAGATGAGGGTGATCATTTGATACTTGTCTTTCTCCACCTGGCTTATTTCACTGAGCATAATACCCTCTAGCTCCATCCATGTTGTTGCAAATGGTAGGATTTGTTTTCTTCTTATGGCTGAATAATATTCCATTGTGTATATATACCACATCTTCTTTATCCATTCATCTACTGATGGACACTTAGGTTGATTCCATTTCTTGGCTATTGTAAATAGTGCTGTGATAAACATAGGGGTGCATATGTCTCTTTCAAACTGGGCTGCTGCATTCTCAGGGTAAATTCCTAGGAGTGGAATTCCTGGGTCAAATGGTATTTCTATTTTGAGTATCTTAAGGAACCTCCATACTGCTTTCCACAATGGTTGAACTAATTTACATTCCCACCAGCAGTGTAGGAGGTTTCACCTTTCTCCACATCCTCGCCAACATTGGTTGTTCTTTTTTTAAAGGACAAAATTTTCAAAAAATTAACTGGAAGTTGTTGGCGGGGGTGGGGGGTTGATAGTATAATATACTACATATATTAATTCAAGCCAGTGTCTGCAGTCCACATCTACCAGGTCACAGGATTCTTAAAGAAACAAGAACCATATTCTGGGTTTTAGATTCCAAGTCCAGATCTTTGGTTGCTTGCCTTGTTCACAGTACTGTTCCCGCCGTCCACCTAGCTTACTGAAGCAAACAAGGTGGCTGTGTAGTGGTGTAAACTTACAAACTGGAGAAAAGAAGACCACAGCGTTTCAGGAAAAGCAGCAGCTCTCTTCCCTAGAATGTGAGCCAGAGAAATAAATTCCGAGAGATAGCTTGTTTCCAGGATCATGGTCATTTTCTATGATTTAGAGAACGTCAGTGGAATGTAACATAACACTATTGTAGAGATTTTCTAGGGTTGCTCGCAGACAATCGTTTTGGGGACCGCAGAGAGCAGTTGGGGAAAAAGGGGTATGCAGCGTTACATCTCTTTACGGTTCAAAGGCAGAAAGACCTCTATGGAAGCCATAGGGGCCCATACAGACCGAGGGCTTAAACAAGATGGTGGCCTGGACAGGACCGTCCGCTCTATCTTTCTGGGGGAAGCTCTATGGCAGAGCAGAAGCGTACAGTTCAGAAAAGTGAAGCTGAGAAGGATGGTGACCCAACCACACTAGCGCGCCGGAAACAGTGGAGCTGAAATACCCCTGTCGCGCATGCGTGGAACCGGGGGTATGGGCTTTGAGAAAACGGGCCACCCCACGGCGCAAGTTTTCCGAAAAGTGTGAGCCGTTTAAGTTCAGTTAAAGCCGAGGTGGGGCGTTTCCTAAGACGCATGCGTCCTAGACAAGACAAGCAATACAGTGGCGTGGTCTTTTCAACGCCCGGCGTACAGGCTACGTCTGAGGTGGAAGGGGCGTTCAGGATTCCTAACAAGCATGCGTCTTGAGGGCGAGGCGTTTCCTTTAGAGGGTGTGGAGTGCAGGTCTCTCTATTGCGCAGGCGTAAGGACTGTCCGGTAGGTGTAGTGGTCTACTACGGGGAGGAAAGAGGAGGTTGAAGGAATTAAAAACCGGATGCGCCTGCGCGTTGCCTACTGGTGGGAAGCGCTCAGGCTCTGGGGGGCGGGGTCACGTACTCACGTCACTAGATGGGTAGGTGGGAGGGAGGGTGGAGCTCGGGGAGGACCTGTGCGCTTGCGCAGTGCGGGGGTGGAGGGCGGAGGAGATAGATAGCACGCTTGCGCGGCTGTCACAGGGCTGCTTGGTTGGTCAGTGGGGAGTCGGCGCCTGCGTACTAAGAACCGTGTGCAGCAGCGGCGGCGGCGGTAGAGGCGGCGGCGGCGGCGGCGGCGGCAGCGGGCTCTGAGGCAGCGGTTGGGCTCGCGGCGAGCGGACGGGGTCGAGTCAGTGCGTTCGCGCGAGGTGAGGGCGGTCAGGGCGCGCGTGCGCGGAACGTTGGCTTGGGCCTGGGTTGGAACTGCTCGGGGGTCGGGTGGGGGGCAGAGGTGAGCGGCGGCCGGAGCGGCACGGCGTTCCGTCGGCGAGCAGCGTGAGACGCGGAGAGGCGCGGGCGCGCGCCTCGGTTGGCGCGCGGGGTGACGGTTGGGGCTGGCTGGGTGACGTTGGAGCGACGCAGGGCGGGGGACGGCGAGCCGCGAGGCCGCCACGCGGGAGAGGCCCCCGGGCGGCCACGCCGGGGTGAGGGCTGGGGGCCAGATCGGCCCGCCGGAGCAGGGGTACCTGGACCATTGAGAACTGGGCGCCGCTCGGCCACGTGAGGTGGGGGAGGGGGCTTTTCTGTGAGAGGGCATGTGGAGGGGGAGGCGGCGTGGCTTCGGCCTGGCGTGGCCTTTGAGGAGGGGGCAGCCGCGGCACCGGAAGTGCCCCCCACGGGAGGCCGTTCTAGGGGTCGGAGGCCATATGGCCAAACCTGGACGGGGGCCACATGGCAGCGCGGGGACCCCTCCCCCCAGATCCCAGCCACCGGAAGCCCCCGGGAGCCACATGGTGGACGGGACCTGGCAACCCCCAGCACGGGGAGGGCTGGTCCTCCCGGCGCCTCAGAGGGCTTGGAAGTTTGAGGAGAGGGAGAAGCCCGAGGCCCAGATCCTGATCACCCCGGAGAGCCCGCTTTGGACAGGTGTTAGTGTCCCCCCACCTCATGGGCCCTGCAGCTTTACCTCGTCTTCATGTGAAGTGAGGCGACCAGCCAGCTACTGTAAGTGGCAGTCTTCGTGCTGGGAGGCCAGAGAAATAGGGAAACCCGAGGGTGATTGGATACGAGCCTAACTCTTCTCTGCCGTGCAGATAGCGCCTTCAAGTCCCAGACAGATGAGTTCCCTGCTGTGATAGGTGCTCTTCACCTTGTCACTGTCTTCCTCGTTGTGTCTAATTTGGGAATTCCTCGTTTTAGATTCCTTAACTCCAGTCTAGTATAATTTACACTACTCACTACTACCAGCTTTTTGCTTTCATTTTATTGTCATTCACCACTCCTGACTCCCCCACTTTTACTGACTGTACAGGCCGGGCCTGAAAAGCTAACACGACCGGTGCATCCTGGGAAAAGTGGGAGGGCCCTCGAGGAGAAGCTGGGTTCCTGGGTTCCCTTTAGGAAACGAAATCGAGGTGTTTGGCCGGGGGATCAGTTAGAAAACTACTTTCTCCTCGGTTGCGTCTGCAAATGCATGTTGGAGAGGCGGGAATCCCCCAAAGAGGCCTTGTGGTTTCCTGTACCAATGACTGGCTTGTGTGTGGATAAGGTGGGGGGTGTAACAGAGACGGGTGGGGCCGTGTCCTCCGGTCTCCACCTTCCCCTCTCCCCCCCCCCCCACATTAGCCCCGCCCTTCTGCTGGCTCATAGCTGCTCACCTAATTATAGCCCTGGTTATGTGTGGGGAAGAGGGGTGATTGGTCTCAGTGGCAAGTAACACCTGAGTCCTCGCCTTCCCAGGAATTAGGTCTTTGCCCATCTTAGAGATTTGGCATCCTAACTCCTTGGAGCTTTCCTTTCCCAAGCCACCCCTTTAGCTTTCATTTGAGATGGGGATCCAGCTTATGTCTACCCACCACCCCGTATACACATCAGTCTTAAGTATTTGTGATCCCATTCAGTACTTAATCTAGGAACTTTGGCTTTATTTTAGGTGGGTGATGGAATAAAGGGCTTCGTGGGGTGGGGAATGAAGCAGTGTTTCCAGAGGAGTGGGATAGATGGGAGGCTCTTTTGACCTCCATCCTTACTGACCTCAGTCTCTTCTTGACTCTAGTTGGAATCCAAGCCTCTTAAAATGGCAGATGATTTGGACTTCGAGACAGGAGATGCAGGGGCCTCAGCCACCTTCCCAATGCAGTGCTCAGCATTACGTAAGAATGGCTTTGTGGTGCTCAAAGGCCGGCCATGTAAGATCGTGGAGATGTCTACCTCCAAGACTGGCAAGCATGGCCACGCCAAGGTTAGAATTTCACCTCTCTATGGCTTGCCTTCCCCACACCTCCCTTATCCATGGAGCTCCTGGCAACAAGCTGTCATCAGTCCTAGCTCTCTAGCTTCTTTTAGCTCTTTTCTTACTGTCCAGTTCCTTGTGTTCAGCCCTCGGGCCTGGATCCCTTTAAACCACACCTGCTCCCCAGCCGTCAGGTTCTTCCTTCGTTACCTTTCTGTGTCCCATCATTCTCTGGTAGCCCCTCCCTCTCTCCATCTTGTCTGAGTCTCTAACTTCTCTTGGTAGTCTTTTATGCTCTAACTATTGAGCTGCTCCTTCCTTATTCCTGGCTTTCGCTTTTTTTGTCTCTCTTCCCTTGAGTCTTTGTAGGTGCTCTTTGTTTCCATCAGTTTGTCCAGGGTTTCTCCAGTGCTAACACAGTGAAGCCTGCCTGGGGGGGAACCAGTGTGCCTCTAGCTTCCAGATCACCCTGCTGCCCCACTCCAGTGCCACCTTTCCCTTTGGATCTCTGAGGCAGTATCAGACTGCCCCTACCTGCCCACTTTCCTTGAGTTCCTTGAGCTGCCCCATTGCATCCTTTGGCACTAATGTTTTTGCTGGTGCTTTCCTTGTCACTTTAGGCTTCTTTTCCTCCGAAGTTCAACCTGGTTCATTCTTGTTGGATTTGTGGTTTTGTTCCCTCACCAGTGTTTCTGTCTACTTTTGACCTGGCATTCATCCCTAGTGTCTAGATCCTTTTCGTATTCTTACTAGTTTCCTTATTCCTAATTGTGTATTTCTTATCTCCCCCAAGTCCTTTTTTATTTTCAGCCTTTATTTCTCAGTCCTTCTTGTTTTCTCAGCTCTTACCTTCTACTTTCCTTATTTCCCAAGTTCTCAAGTCTATTATGTTGTTGTCCAGAAAACTTCAAATTTTCACCTAAACTCCTTCCATTCCCCTAGATTCCTAGCTTCTTGTCAGTGTTTTCATTAACTTCCAAGTAACTGACTACTCTAAGTGGGCTCTACAGGTTCCTTCGTGCTGTCAACCCTCATCTGTTTTTAGAGGCTTTAATGTCTTTCTTGAGTTGATTGGTTCAATTCTAACTCCCCTAAATTTTGCCCTTACAACTTAGTCTGACTTCCCTCACCAGCTAGGGACAACTTGAGCCTTTATCTCTTCCATCCTAGAGCTTGGTTGGGTTTCTCTTTGATGTGATGCATACATACAGGTTCACCTGGTTGGTATTGACATCTTTACTGGGAAGAAATATGAAGATATCTGCCCGTCAACTCATAATATGGATGTCCCCAACATCAAAAGGAATGATTTCCAGGTATGTAGATGATCTGGATCTAGACGGATTAGTGGTTTGTGGGGGCAATATAAATTGACCAGAAGAACTTATTCCGGCAGAGAGGGGAAATTGAAGGAGAGGGTATTGGTGTTAGCAGCTTGCCCCCCCCCTGCCCCCGGTTTGTCCGTAGACCCTTTACCCTTAACCTTCCTGGGCCTACCTTCAGCCTCCTTCCTTATCTGTCCCCAGCTGATTGGCATCCAGGATGGGTACCTATCACTGCTCCAGGACAGTGGGGAAGTGCGAGAGGACCTTCGTCTGCCCGAGGGAGATCTCGGCAAGGAGATAGAGCAGAAGTACGACTGTGGAGAAGAGATCCTGGTATGGTGTCATCCTGCCCTTTTGTTCCTAGTTTTACTCTTTGTGCTCCTTCCACTGAGCCCAGATTTCTGACTCTCCCTTTTTTGCTGCCCCAGATCACAGTGCTGTCTGCCATGACAGAGGAGGCAGCTGTTGCAATCAAGGCCATGGCAAAATAACTGGCTCCCAGGTAAGTGTGACAAACTTCCCCCAAATCCCCTTCACACTATGTTACCATCAAACAGTTTAGTCTTAATTGTTCCAGGCCTACTTTCTGCCCCCAGCATGGTCTTCAACCTTTCTGTTGAAGGTATTCTCCTGTCTTACTGGTTTCTGTCTCCTATCCAGGATGGCGGTGGTGGCAGCAGATCCTCGAGCCTACAGAGGCCCCCTCCCCCAGCCTGGCCCAGCTCTGGCCTGGCCCTTGGCTGGACTCCTACACAATTTATTTGACGTTTTGTTTTGGTTTCCTCCACCCCCTCAATCTGTCGGGGAGCCCCTGCCCTTCACCCTGCTCCCTTGGCCAGGAGTGAGTGATCCATGGCCTTGGTGAGGCTGCCTTCCTCTTCTCCCCTCGCACTACAGCCCTAGTGGGGGAGAAGGGAGTGGGTGCTGCTTGTGGTTTAGTTTTCTTTTTTTTTTAATGCAATCTGGAATCAGAAAGCTGTGGATTCTGGCAAATGGTCCTTGTGCCCTTCCCCACGTCATCTCTGGTCTGATCCCTATTCCCTGTAGCCTTTACCCCAGGCACCACCCCCCACAGACTGGGGACCAGCCCCCTCCCTTGCCTATGTCTCTCCCCAAATCCCTTAGCAGGGGAGGGAAGAGGAGGAGAGGGGAGGGGCCCTGCCCCCTCCTCAGGCATTTGGGAGGGCCCTGCCCCCATGGGCTTCACCCTTTCCTGTGGGCTCTCTCCCCGACACATTTGTTAAAAGCAAACCTGAATAAAACTACAAGTTTAATATGAAGCCCCCAACTGGGTCGTTTCTTTTAATTAAGTGGTATTTGCCAACTGGAAGGTAAACTTGGAAACAATAGATTGAACTCTGCCACTAAGTTTATTACAACCAACCCACTGTCCCACTGTAACTTGCCATGGACCTGCCATCCCCCACAAACCCTCCAAACAGCCCTAGCCCAGTCTGGGTGGGAGGGAATACACAGCAGCAGCCAGGGACAGTAGCAGGTAGATTTTATTGCCCTGGGACTGGGACATACTGGGGACCCTCACCCATGGCAGGGCTGGGGGTTGAGGCTGAAGATAAAATCTGATGGTCACTTGTGGTAGAATCGTGGGTTCTGGCTGTGCTGGATGAAGGGGAGCCGGGGACCAGGTTGGCTGGTTGCTGCAAAGCCCGACTGATGGTGGTGAGGAAAAGAGGGCTGTCAGTGTATATACTCTCTCCCTCCACACTGACAACCCTCCTCCCCCAAGGCAGAAAGGAAAATTAGGGGTGGTGGGCCAACTGTTCAACCCAGTCGTGTTTACCCTGGCAGTGTAGGGCTTGACAGTTGGTTACTATTTTTACCTTTCCTGCTGGTTGCATCTGCACAGGGAGCTGGGGGGATGCAAGAAGTCCAGGAGCTGGATGCAGAGCTTGGGGGTGCATGGGGCGCAGGGAGGACTGCAGAGAGCAGAATCAGGACCTGAGGCAGCGTGGGCTCCCCTTAACATAGCCTTTCCCCTTACCTCCCCAGGTTCCATACTTACGGAGTCAGTGAAGCCAGTCTGCTGGTTAGCATGTTCCATCTGCTTTTGCAAGGACAGGGCACCACTGGGCTGGAGGAACCCTAGTAGGGAAGAGAGAGAATGTGAAATGACTAGAGCATCTGAAGGGAGGAGCATGGAATGAGGGCCCCTGCATGGGGGTCATGTCATCACCTGTCTGGGTGGGCTGAAAGTGGCTGTGCACGGCATAGGGCTGTGGCTGTGGCTGAGACAGGTACTGCACCGCAGGAAACGCTGAAGGTGCTGGGAAAGGCAGGAGGCACTGCCATTAGAACCTCCTTTCAGCCTGTTTTTAACACTCCTCCCCCTGGGTCCTGTGGAAAGCTGCCCTCCCTCTTCCCACCACTTACCCCTGAGCTGTTGACTAGGACTGTAGGCAGGCTGCGCGGGTCCATAATGAGGCGGGGGCTGAGCAGTCCCATAGGCGCCGCCTGGGCTGCCTTGGAATTGCCCGTGCTCTGGGGTCCCTGCAAAAGCAGCTGCTGAGCCCACGTAGTGCCGAGTCTAAAGGGAGTTTTAAGAACTCACTGTAAACTCAACTGACTTGTGTATGCTCCATTTTCCCCTATTCAACAGGTGTTTAATATGCTTGTGACCTCAATACTGGTTTAGTAAGGATGTCTAGGTCTGAGTGGAGGGAGTAGGGACAAACGGGCTAGACACCCAATTCTACTCCTCTTACTGTAAGCACTTGGGGTCCAAACATCTGTTTGGCTCTGTCAGCTGCCATGAGGGTACCTGGGCGATTGTGTCCTCCAGGGCTTCCTAGAGAGGAGAGGGGCTTCATGACACTGAAACCAGAGGCTGCAACCCCTAGGAGGGCCCATTCTGACAAGTGGTTTCTTTAATCCTCACCCTGCATGCTGAGGAGGTGAGTTCCTGTGTGAACTGTTAGGCTCTGCTGGTACGCAGCTGATGTAAGAGTGGTCAGGTCACTGGAAAGGAAAGCAGGTCAAAATCAAGGACAAAGTGCCCCTTCTTATGCCATTAAATACTGATCTTTTGCTACCTAATCGCAGTCACACTTTGCTGCTGAATTTATTTTCAGCTCTCCAGTCCCACCTCTGCTCCTTTCGCCTCCGTTTTTCTTCCTCATGTAAAACTTTCTTGAGTTGTAGGAAAAGCTGGTGCTTTTCCTCCTGTAGGGCCAAAAGCTTCTCCTGCAATTTCAAGATCTGGAAAGGGAAAAGAGAGAAGATGAAGGCATGAGGACCAAGAGAAGAGAAGGCTAGGCGTTACCAAGAGACATGCTTACTTGTTCTTTGGTCTCCTCCAGTGACATTCTCTCTTCCATCTCCTTTTTCTTCCTTCTCTCCTGCTCTTCTTTCATTTTCTGTTCCATCATCTTGTCCACCTCTTCTTCCTCTAGAGGAAGTCAGGCAAAATGGGTAAATACCAGGATAGTTAAAATATCAGAATGTTAGAGACTGAAGACCAGACTGGTTATCCCAATGCTTTATGTTCCTGGCAATGGTTCTTTCCTCTTGAGGGGACAGGCTTCCCCACCACAGCAAACGCAGGCAGAGAGAGGACTTAATAGGTGCTCTCCAAGGTCCTTCCCAGCTCAAGCGTTCTGCAGTTTAGACCTGGCCTCTAACTCCTACCACTTCGGGGCTGTTCCATCCCTCTAGCGTTGGCCGCCGCCAGCGCACTGTTCTGGACGTGGGAGGCCAGGCTTGGGATAACAGTGCCGCCTGGGCCGTGTCCTCCCGCTTTGGTTGCGGCTCACCCTGCCGCTTGCGCTCCCTCTCCATCATGATGTGTCGGTGCAACGCCCGGGCCATGGCGTTGGAAAGCTTGGGGCGCTCCAGAAGTGCAGGCATGGTGCTGCCGGGGTCGCTCGGGCCGAAGGCGCCCGGCTCTGTCACTGACTGCCAAACCTAGGAATGGGCCTGCGGGGGAGCGGGTGCTCAGGGGATACTGAGCCTGGCCAGCCGAGGCCGCAGCCCGCCCGCCGACAGCCACGGTCACGTGTCCGCCTCCCACCTCCTCCGGGCCAACGGGGCCGGGGTGTGCGGCCTCGGCACCCCCCAACCCCTTCCCTACCGCTCCGGGCGACAGCCCCTCCCTACTCTTCTCTCCGCTTTCTCCGCGGTCTTCTGCACGCCTCGGCCGTGGCGTCACATCCGGCAACCAGGCCGAATCCTTCCGGAGTCTGGACGCCAGCCAGCCTCGCGGATTGGGCGGAGAGGAAATGGCGGAAGCGCCTGCGACGGGTGCCGGTGGCATCCAAATTCCCTCGTTGCACCCGGTCGCGCGCCAGCTACGGGAACCCCCAGTTTGAATTCTGGGCCTGCGGTAGAAGCCCCTGACTTGTTGGGGCCAAGCTCACCGGGGACAGGTCCAATGGACCGGGGCCCCTCTGAGAAAGCCGCGCGAAGGAGAGGCGAGGCGGGTGCTCTGAGACGGTGTTTATTGGCTCCTTAGAAATCAGAGTCAGTTAACAACTGTACAGAGGGCCCCCATCTTCCCCTGCGCCCGCCAGGAGGCCCCAGGAAAAAGCAGCTTCGTGTGGGGCACAGGGAGACTCCTCTGGGATTCACAGTAATCAGGAACAAAAACGGAAATAAATTAAGTGATACGGGGGAGGAAGGAATAGGGAGTCATGTTCCCCAAATCAGTGCATGAAGTGGGGTTACCCAGGGCCTGGCGCTGGGCTCCCCACAAGCTCCCTCACGTCAGAGGGAGTGTCCCGGGGCCCTGGACGTGGAGATGTGCTCCACTTCCCATCTAAATCTGAGAGCCTGCCTTCGTGTTCCTGTGCATCTGCCAGGCTGAGCACCCGTGCCTGCCAAGGTCACTGGAATGAGGTGGAGGCAGTCGTCACTCAGAATCTACGGGCCCAAGGCCCAACTGTGCTTGTAGTAGTGAGATCTCACCCCTCATTCCACCCGTACCAGCAGGGCATAGAGGAGCGTAGCCCCCTTCTCCTTGGTTACCCACTCAAGTTCCGCTGGACTGAAGTGAGGGTCAGGAGGTTCTCTGAGGGAGGCAGAAGCGGGGCCAGGGGTGTAGGAGCCAGGGCGCACACACACCTGGAACGCCACCTGGGCCTGGTGTGTCCGCTGGGATTTGGGGTCTCGGAATCTATCAGGCAAGAAGCAGGAACAGAGCGGTGAGGCCTTTGAACCCCACCATCTCTCTCCTCTGCTAACTACAACCGCTGCACCTGTCCTGCTATTCCTAGCGGATGCCCACTTAATAGGGAGTGAGCTCCAGCCCTTCACTCTACCCGAAATGATCTTCCTTCCAGTGCCTGCTCAGCTAACCCCCTCACTTCCTTCTCCAGGCCTTTGTTCAAATCTCACCTTCTTCACGATGTCTATCATGACTACCCAATTCAATATGCCTGCTCCAACCACACTTGATCCACGTCACCCCACTCTACCTTTTGTTTCCATAGTACTATTGTCACCTCTGAAAATACTAAGTACTTATTATGCGTAAACATTTCAGACTGAGAAAAAACAAGTTCCACAGGACCACGGTTTCCCTTTTTATGTTCACTGAGAGCACAAACTATGTGGTTGGTATGTGTTCAATGAATGCATGAAAAAATGGGCTGCGGTAGAGACTGAGGAACAAGCAGGACAAGGTGGGAAAGGGGAGGGCAAGCCATGGGGACCCACGGGGCCTGAGGCCTGGGTACTCACTGCACTTTGGACGCCAGGATCTCAGCCCCAGCGTATTGGAGGGAGGGGGAAAGCAGCACTGAGGGGGGCTGCTCTGTGCGAGGAGGCGCGCAGTTCTCACCGGACTCCTCAGATCCTACCCCAGGCTCCTCCTTCAAGGGCCGGCAGCTCAGAATAGAGGCAGTGCCTGTGAGGAGAGCTGGTTCAGAGCCACCCTCCTGTGGCCCACAGGCCCCTGCCTCTGGTGGCACCACAGTACCTGCTCCAAGCTCCCCTCGGTCCAGTACCCTCCTCACAGCTGCCACACTGCTCCCATGATATGCCATGTGCCACTTCTTGGTTAGCGTCCCAGCCTCCAGGCGCGGATTCACCCTAGGAGGGGGACAGACAGGGCAGACTGGAGCAATGTCAGTGGCTCCCCAAGGTCATCCCTTCGACAAGAAGTTCTGCCACTTCTTTCATGAACCCCCTTGGGCCCTTCCTTTCTCAAGGGGGCAAAGAACAGTAAGGCAGATGGCACGGCCCTGCCCCATATGTACCTGAGGTTGAACCTGCACCAGCCAAAGGGCAGGGCATATTCCCGGGGCGGCTCACCACGGCGCCTGTGGGCTTCGTCCCCTCGCAGCTTCCGGCAAGCCTCACAGTAGCACAGGCTACGCTTAGGTGGAGGCATGAAATAATCGTCTGTGGGAGAGTGAGTGGCAGGCTTGGTGCTGGGGCTCCCGAGCACCCACCCTGGGTTTTAACCACATGGTTGCCTTCTAACTGGTCTCCATGGCCCTGTACTTGTCTAGGGAATGAGGCAGTTCTGGGGCTTGGGGACTCACCAGGAAGCAACAGCAGTTCTTGGAAACGAGAGCAAAGGGCATGGTACTCGCAGCTCTTGAGTGGGCTAGCAGCAGGCAGTGGGCCCCAACACACACTCTCCTTGATACCTGAGGGAGCAGAGGGGGTGCAAATCATGGGAGTTGGGTCTTGAAGTGTGGGTGGGGGTGGGTAGGATCCTGGTCCCTTCGGACTGGCTCACCGTCCACCATGTCAGCTTTCTCCATGTCCCCCTGGGTTCCAGCACTCTTCCCACTGGCAGCCCCTGGTTCAGGGCTCACAATTGTTACCTGCAGAGAAGTGGGGTAGTCGGCCCCCAGGGCCTGCTGATCCCTCCCTGGAATCTTTACTGAGACTTCCCCTTTACTCGGACAGCCCAGTCTCCCAGGCACTCCCTTGTCCCTGCCTCCACTGCCACTCACCTGTTCACACTGCCCATAGAGGTCCACAAGCGCATGGCAGGGCTGGGGAACCTCTGGCACAGCCACCCCCTGGTCCAGCCCGTTGACGTGGAGATGCAGCCCCCCAGAGCTGTCTAGCCGCAGTCCCAGGATGGTGCCTTCAGGACACGTGTCCAGATTTGGCCCAAACTTCTCACAGATCTGGGAGGAGAGACCTAGTGTCTCCCTAGAGATCAGACTCCCACCAGCAGCAGCCATAGCCACCCTTCCCTCTCCTTCAGGTTATGTCCCTGGGCTTGGCCTCTACCCTTGCCCACTGCCTGGGCTCAGCCCCCAAACTTCAGTTACCTAGAATCTACTCCCTGTCCCCTGACTGCAGCACTGTCAATGGCAGGGACATAGGAGGAAGCAGCAAGCCCAAGACCATGCAGGTGATGACACACCCCTGCCCACCCGCCACAGGGCCCCCCTGCCGCACTCTTTACCTTATGGTCCTCCCTCCGGGCCTAGGGGCCCCTCTTCTCTGTTTTGGCCAGTCCCTCCCTACTCAGAGGCCTGGCCCACTCCTTTCTCACTGGCCCCACCCACCTTGAGGCCGTTGTGGAAGATACCGCAGCCCCGCAGCAGCCAGGCTGCCCGTTTGAGGGCACAAGCAGAAGCAGGGAAGTTGAGCCTCTCGGGTGGGCAGGTGATAACTCCCAGGACAAGGGAAGATGTCCACTGCCGGTTCAGGCAGTCTATCCGCACCTGGGGGAGAAGGCAACTCTTCCCCAGTCATGGCCACCTGGAAAGAGGCCCCTCTCCTAGTAGGACCAGGCTCCTCCCCCAGCCAGGGAGGGAAGATGGCACCTCCCTGAGCGCAGCCTGGAAGACTGGCCCTTCTGAAGCTTGGAGGACCAAAAACTGCAAATCCAGTTGTTGCCTTTCCTTTTACAGCCTTGGTCTCACTGTTCCCAAGAGCTTCCTTCGCCTGGCTAACTCTGATACCTTCCCGTTTGCAGCAGGAAGGCCTTCTCCCCTGCAAAGCCCTCCCTGTTCCCACGTAGACTGGACATCTACCCTGGACATCTCCAGCCCCTCCCTACTGCTTCCCTCACCCCAGTTGGGTATTTCCTGGTAACCAGTCTACAACCCCCACCACACACTGTGAATGAAAGCCTGGAAAGCTCATCCAAGGGATTTGTCCTCAACTGGAAAGATCTTTCTCCAGGAGGGGTGGCTCTGGGTCACCCTGAGCAAGAGAAGCTGGGGATAAGGAGACAAGGCCCACCTGGACCAGCAGCTGGGGTACCAGGGGCTGGCTGATGACAACGATGCCCTGATTGTAGCTGGCCACCCGGGAAGCTGTACGGTTCCCATTGGACAAGAGGATATTCTTCCCATGGTTCTCCAGGAACTCTAGGGCTGTGGGCATAATGGCCACTTGATTCTGGCCCTGGAGTGGAGGAGAGACTGAGCTGAGGAAATTGCAATGCAAGGCCCAAGCCCCCAACTGCCATTCACATGGAGCCTCATGTGCCCAGCAGGCCCTTCTGCAGCCTCTTACTTGCAGGCCATGCTCCTCGCCCTCCTCGTCGTCCCCACCCTCACTGCCGGTGTCCGAGCTGGGGGATGGGGGCTGGGTGCCTTCTGCCTCCTCTAGCCTTGTGGAGCTGACAATCGATACACTCCGCACTGGCCCATAGAGATCCAATATGGCCCACACGTTCTGGGGGGGCATGAGATGTGGGAGGCAGAGATGAGAGGCAGCTCAATCCCACTCCCAGAACCCAAGGAAGCTCCTGGGTCTACCTTGGCAATGCCAGTGGCTGCAGGCCCCATATCCTCTCCATCTACCAGGATGTGCATTGTGTCATCTGCCCCCCGACGAATGCCCACACGGCTCCCCACCTAGGACCAAGGTAAAACGAAAACAGATGTTCAGCCCAGATCTCCTTACCACCACCACTCCCAAAACCCACCTCTGTCCCTGGACCCAACTGCTTCACCCCTAGCCTCTCGAGGTTCCGGCCATAGTTCATCCTCTGTAGCTGCCCGTCACGCCTCACTTCACAGCTGGACACCATCCAAGTGGTCTTAGTCCGGAGCTCTGGCAGGGAAGGAGGCAGCCCTGGGCCACCACTGGCTCCAGGCCCCATCTCCCCAGGCGCTAGTGTGGTCAGCCCCAGCCGGAGGGAACCTGCCCACTTCTCATCGAGCTCTTCCACTTTCACCTGTAAGAGGGAGAAACCGCTGGCTGGTGCTAGCCGGGGGCAGGGGAGAAGGCAGGCTGACCCTACTGTGAAGAGCCTGAAGCCTCCTGTCATCTCATCTTCACAGCCCACCTCAAAGACCTCCTCAGTCCTGAGCTCCTTGGTGCTGAAGACCAGGCCATGGGCATAGCCAGCCGCACGCACCGCCCTTGTGCCGTCCTCCTCCAGGGTGACATTCTTACCACAAGTACTGTGGAATCGGTGAGCCACACCAGCTACTGTGGAAAGATGGCACCGGAGGAAGGGGTAGGCTTAAGGCAGCAAACTTCAGACAGGACACAGAGCAATGCTTTCAGATGAAACAGGAAGTTGACATAAAGGTCCCATTTTCGTGTTACTCCTTCAAGACCCCTGACACCCTTTTCACCACACAAGACTCCTTCCCAAACTCACTGTGCCCAGCTCATGGTGTCCCAGCTCCTTTGTGGCAGGGCAGTGTTCAGGCCCTGTACACAGCCTTAGCCTCCTCCCGTCTTCCTGGCTGCTTCCCTCAACAGGCTGTCCCTCCCCTTAGTCTGTAGCTACTCTAGCCAGCCTTTGAACAACACCGTAGACCTGGAAGCTATATCCCTTAGGTCCACAGCAGGCAAGCAGAGCCTGCCCTCCCGTCCTGCCAGCTGTACCTGGGGAGTGTAGAGGGAATGACTTCTCAGTAGCAGTATTGCTAGTCGCCAGGCTGTTGTCCATGGGGCCGGTGGCATTGGTGATGGACACCTGGACACACTGGCCATATAGATCCACTACGGCATACACCTCTGGGTAGGAAAAAAGAAATCAGAAGCCTGATGGCCTGGGGTGGGCTGGGTTGAGGGTGGCTGGTTGAAAGCCACGTAGTCACCTTTACCCGGAGGCAAGCCTGAGCAGGCAGCGCCTTGGTCCTGGCCATTGATGAAGTAGTGCAGATCGCCCTTGGCAGTCCGCATCATGCCGATGCGTGCCCCCGTGCCCAGAGCGTCGAGGTCGCACCCATAGTTATTGCGCATTGTGTTACCGTCTTGCATGATGGCGGTGCCGCTGGGGGATGACAGAAAGGGTAGGTCGGTCTGCCTGTTTCCTCCCCACATGGGCCTCTGCCCCATCTCTGCTTGTCAAACCTTCCAGCACCTTGGACTGGGATCTTAATCTGAGGTATGAGACCCAATCCTGTCTCCTGAGCATCTGGGATTTCCCCCAGGGAAAAACAGGAGCTACCCTAAGGGGAAGGACTGAGCCCGTGCAGGGTACAGTGGCGTGGTTCCCAGAACTGAAGGGAAAGGGCAGCCAGATTATCTTGGTAGGTCATTGTCCACGGTCACCACAGGCCCCAGGCCCTGCTCTCCTCATCCCCGCAGCTCCACCCAATCCTGCCCAGCTGGTCCCCAAAGCAGGCAGCCCAACCTCAGCATCCAGGTATCATAGTCGATGTCCGTCATAGTGTTGGGGAATTCAAGGTCCTCCGGCCGAATAGCAGTCACTCCTGGGAGGAGGCAGGGGTAGGTCAGAGCTGAGCCCCCAGCCACAGGCAGCCAACACCTCCCCCAGCATGTGCGCACACGCACACCCCTCACCAGCCTCAATGGAGCCTGACCAGCGGTCCACCATCTTCTGAATGACGATCTCAAACAGTTCTCCATCCCTCAGGGCCCTGCCAGGGAGAGTGACAATCAGACGGACTCTACTTGGGTGGCTGAGGCTGGGCAGCAAGAAGGTGGGGACAGGAGTGTCCAGACACTGACCGGTTGGAAATGACGATGGCATCATTGAACTCGCTGCGGCAGTTGTGGCGGAGCGCAGTGCGGCCCCCGTTAGTGATGACTGCGTTACTGCCATGCAGCTGGTGGAAGCGCAGGTCAGAGCCGCCGGCCCCTGAGGATGGGGAGCTTGGAGACACCTGGTTGTTCCCCTCAGGGATTGGCTCCGGGACTGGGGGCACCTCTGCAAGAGTGAACATCACCCATTCGGCCCACAGGTGTCTCCGAGGACTCCCACGGCCACCCCACCACCCTGCTCCTGCCCAGCCCGGCCCTCACCTACGTCATCCACAATGGTGGCCTGGGCTGCCTGGCCGTAGAGATCCACAACAGCATAGACACCCGGGGGCACATTCCAGGCAGCGGGGCCCTGAGTCATTCCATTGACAAAGAAGTGCAGAGTCCCATCCTCCCGCCGCACCACGCCCACCGTGTCCCCTGCCTTGGAAGAAGTGGGGCTGGAGTGAAGAGTCAGGCGGAGTTCCAGCCCGGGCTGGTCCTGCAGCAGCCCTGCCTTGCCTACCTCCCTACTGCTGAGCCCTTGTGATACACCCACTCTCCCACCTTGAGGCGGTCCAGGTTGTGCCCGTATTCGTCCAAGATGGTTGTCCCATTGTGCATCACCCCATTCCCAGTCATCATCCAGGTCCCTAGTGGTACAAGAAGTGGCAGAGGACATGAGGGGGAAGCCATTTATGTAGCAGCCCTCACTTCACTCCCTGAACCCATTAGCCTGCCTGCCTTTTCTTTGACAGTCGGCTTTCTTCCCAGAGTAGGGCAAGAAAACAGCAGTTCCTAAGCCAGCCAGAGACCCTGTCCATGTGGTACTCCTCAGCCACTGAACGAGTCATCGCAAGTGTGACAAGCGAAAAAGGGGCTGGAGAATAGACTCAGGGCTTCAGGGACAGCTTCCTCCCAGCCCTCTCCTTCCTGGGAGCTCACCAGAGCGCAAGTTGGTCATGGTGGAGGGCAACTGGAGGTAGGCAGGGTTGTGGGTAGTGACACCAATCTCAATGGAGCCAGCCCATTTGTCCACCATCTTGTCGATGCGCACCTGGAACACCTCTCCATCCCGCAGGGCTCTGCTGCTCAGTACCACACCGTGATTGAAGTCATCAGTGGCGCTGAGGCAGAGCAAGTAGGCACTCAAACACCAGCACACACTATGAACGTGCCCAAGCTTAGCCGAGCAATGCGTGCTCTACACTCACTGCCTCAAGTCAACCAGTTAAACTTCACACTCCTGAAGGTTCCCGCCTTTCCTGTCCAGGACGCCTCCGACCAGACTCCCTCTGCCTCCCAGTTCCCCACCCTCCCCCCAAACCTAGTAGAGCCCCTTCTGCAGGCTTCTCCCCACCCCATGGGCCATACTGGGGCCTCAGGGCAGTGCGTCCCTCGTGGGTGATGGCTGCCTTCTGCCCACAGTTGGGGTGGAAGAGCAGGCGCTCAGGTTCTGCCTGGGCCGCAGGAGCAGCACGGCGGAGAGCACCCTCAGGGGACAGAGCCCGCAGGATGGCATTGTTCCGGCGAAGACGGTCGCTGTGGTTGTTATTGTGGACGATGGTGACCTTCACTGCCATCCCATACAAATCCACCACACCATACACCACAGGTGGTGTCAGTGGGGTAGCCACGCCTGTTGGGGTGGAAGGCAGGGGAATGAGGGGAGAAGAGTCAAACACTGGGAGACCAAGCATGAAAGAGAGGCAGGAGGATGCAGTACAGCCCCCCTCCCTGAAAGCCCTGGCTCAGAGGGCACCCTCTCTGAGCTTCCCCTTACCCTGATCGATGCCATTAATGAAGAAATGTAGGGCAGAGTTGGACTTCCTTGTGAGACCAATGTGGTCGCCCTCCTATTCAAAGTGGAAAAAGTACAGTCTGAAATCCATCCACAACCAGGCTCCAGACTTGTCCTGGAGACCATGGGAAGAGCAGTCCTAAAGCCTTCCCACCACCCCATGCCACAGGGAACAGCTTCAGAAGGCTCCTGTGAGTGTCATTTCAGGACCCCCTGAATGGTCAGCATGGGTCAGACACCGCATTAAACCATAGTATCAATGTTACCTCCAACAACCCTCAAGACAATCTATAAAATTTTATTAATGGACTCATGTCAGATGCTAAGAGAAAAGAAGAAAAAAAACAGATTACAAACTACCAAAGAGGGTAAGCTTTTTGCCTCAGGTCACCACCACAAATGGCCAAACAGCAAGAGGAACTCAACCCATCTGAGTCCAAAAGCTGAATGCCCAACTGTTGGGCAACCCTGCCTTCTCAGCAGGAACCTTCACGCAAAAGATAAAGGGCCTTGTTCTAGATCACAGAGGAGACCCTGGTACCCAGGCAGGGACCCAGAATTCTGGGCACCCCTGGCAAGTGGCCCCGGTTCTGTGCCCCACCCTCACCTGCAGCTCATCTAGGCTGAATTCACAGTACTCCCGTCGGGTGCCCTTGCCATTGGTCAGAATCCCACAGCCACTCATCATGATGGTGCCTGGGGGAAAGCAGACACCCTGATTAGGGTACACAATTCCCTCAACTCTGCCACCCAGCCTGGGCCCCCACTCCACCGTGGGTAGTACCTGTCTGCAGGTTGGTCATGGTGGCTGGGTACTCCAAACTGTTGGGGTTGTGGGTGGTGACACCGATCTCAATGGAGCCTGACCACTTATCCACGAGCTTGTCAATGCGGATCTTGGGTGGAGTGATAGCAGAAGGGAAAGGCAAGGAATGTAAACGCAGAGACAGGACCCTCAGCCCTTTTGGTTCTTCCCCAGACCCCACCCTTCCAAATCAAGAATCAAGCCCCATCTTTAGCTCCCAGCTTGGTGAGATGCCAGCCAGACCCCAGGATCATGCACACCTCAAACATCTCATTGTCCCGGAGCGGGCGGTTGGTCATGACAACCCCATTGTTGAATTCGTCCAGCGGTCGGCGGCGCTCTGCCGTCTTATTGTTGTTGCTGAGTTTGATGAGGGTCCCACACTTCTCGTGAAAGAGCAGGGCATCGTTGGAAGTGAGGATGGGTGAGGTGGCAGCACCGCTAGACCCCAGCCCTTCCCCTGAAGGTGGGGAGCTCAGGTTCACATTTAGGAGACCCCCGTTGTATGCAGACAGGATGGCGTTGCTCACCACCTCAGAGAACTCCATGCTAGCAAAGTCTACAGCAGCAGGACAAAGGAGGGAAGTTAAAATGGGGCTCTAACCACTTAGGCTTACTGCTCTCTTCGTACCCACCTTCTGAGGCCCCTCCCCTTGTCCATCTCACTTCCCACTCCCTTTCCCAGGGCCTCCCCAAAGCCCTCACCATTATGCGACTCGAGGCTGTTTGGAAACGTCTCCGGCCGGGCCTGCGCTGGGGATACCATGAAGGCTGGGACCAGGCGGGATGGGAGGGGAATAAGGGTTCAGCCCCTGCTGCAGGGCCCACAGCCAGGAGACCCCCTCCTCTACCCCCTAATCTCCCCTTCAACAGACTCGGGGGTCTGAGTGGCCCTGCCCACATCCAGCCTCACTTGTCACTACATTTCCCCCACTCTTTCAGCCATTCCCTCAGGCCCACCCTTTCCACCACTGCCTTGGCTGTGTTCTCACCTTCATCCCCGGAGGTCCCCTGGTCAGCCAAGGCAGAATCTTCAGTGGGGGCAGAAGGCTCAAGGGGAGGTGTGGGGATGGGAGTAGCGGGACTGAAGCCAGGCTCAGAGGGTAGCACAGTGATCTGGGTGCACTTGCCGTAAAGGTCCACAACAGCCCAGACACGAGCAGGCAGGCCCGTGGCAGCCACACCACAATCGCGCCCATTTACCCAGAGCCGCAGCTCCCCAACAACTGTGCGCTCCACACCCACACGGTCCCCTTCGCCAAGCTGGTCCAGGTCCTGACCATACTCCTCCAACACAGAACGTCCATCCCTCAGAACTGAGCAGCCCGACACTACCCATGAGCCCCCCTTGAGCCCCGTGGCGCTGCTTGGGAAGTCCAGCACACTGGGGTCCAGTGCCGTCACCCCAATCTCAATGGAGCCACTCCAGGAGTTGACCTGTCATAGGGGTGGTTGACAGAGGCTTAGGATGGGCCATGTGTGGGTCTCCCACCACTAGGAAACCACATTTCATAGGCCACTGTGTCCCTTTCTTCCCATCTCTCAGACAACTAACTGGCTTTTCTCTCTTTGAGACATGAGACACCAATCCAGAGTTGCAATCCTACAGGTAATTTTCTGGGCTCTGTTGCAGGGATTTTTGGATCTGCTTTCCCCTAGCAACTCTAACCTGTGTTCTGCAGAGTACAGAGTGCTCAAAGTCAACAGACACCACTGTTTTCCCCACCAAGCTGGCTAATTCCCTAGCTTCAAGTGGCTCCTCCACCACTCAAATTCACAGCTCTCCCTGCTGGTATTCTTTGCCCTTATATATCAATCCCTACTCCCCTACCCACTTAATTCACTCCTACGCTCTGGGTCCACTCAGATTCACCCTCTTCCCAATTTCCATCTCTGGCCTCCTCTTCATTAAATCACACAAGCACACACACCTCCCTTTCCCTGAGCATCTCTCCACACCCATCTTTCAGGCCCAGCCCTTGAGTTTATCCCTTAATGGTTTGTTGTTTCCTTGGTTCTCTTTTCCTCCCATCACATCTCTGACATCTCTCCATCTACCAGAATTGTTCCAGGTCTGTTTCCTAGTCATTCTAGTAGGTGAGGCCCCGTGTCTCCAGAAAACTCAAACTCTTCTTGCCTCCTCCTTCAGACTGAATGTTTCTGTTTCATGCTCCCTTCCTGCCTATCACCTGGTGTCCTAAGGTCTGTCGGCTCCCTCTCAGTACTGGGTGGACTACCCTGGCTGCCCTAATCCGTCTCCTTCTGGTCCCCTCCCACCACCCTCCAAATTTCGGTCCCGCGGCCCCATCTCCGCACCTTGCGGTCGATGCGGACGGTGAAGACGCGTCCATCGCGCAAGGGTTCCCGGCTCAACACCAGCCCGTGGTTAAACTCCTGGCCCGGCTGCTGCCGTCGCGCTGTACGCCCACAGGCCGACAGGCTCACCAACCGTCCAGTGCGCGGGTGCAGCTCCCCGCCGCTGCCCAGGCCCCCGCTGGACCCCGGTCCTGGGCCGCTCCCGCCGGGGCCCCCACCCCCACCCGGTCCCGGCCCGGGGCCTCCTCCAGATCCCCCACTCCCACCCGACCCCGCTGCCATCGCCGCTGACACCGGGGCCGCGCGACAGCCGCGCTTGGCGGCACCGTGGCAACCGCGGTGCACAGACACCCAGAGGGAATAAGACCGGGGGCTGTGGCAGGATATGCTTTACGGCACTGCCGGGCAATGAAGCATCTGGGACTAGGGAACTAATGACTACCACGGTGGGAACAGGACGACGGGGTTGGAAAGGTTTGCTTTACGGCGCAACGAGGTCACTGAGGGACTCCCAGAGGGGTGAAGACTTGGGCAGGGAGCTTTTGCGACAGTGGGGGAAACGACTGCCGCAGGCATCTTTACGACGGAAGAGGTGCTGGCCCCCACTCTCAGCATTGCGACAGCGGCACCGAGGACCCCGCCTTTGTCAAGGCAGGCGACACCTTTAAGTAAAACATTGCTTTACGGCAGGATGAAGCCGTGTCTTACTTTCGCGCTCCACGCTTTAAGGCGGTGTAAACGAGCTCTGGAGGACCCCGAAATTTTACAAATAAAAATCTCTGCCCTCCACACCACTGAGACCGAATGTCTTGCGACAATGTCGCAATCCCTCCATTTGTATCACACTTCTCGTGAGAGGCAAAGTGGGACGACTTTTTGGGGAAAAAAGGGTCGCGATGTTTTAAACAAGCCCACCTTGAACTACAATTCAACCAAACTCTTAGATTTGAAGCCTCGCATAGAGTTCAGAGAAACCCCTGCAGACGGTTTCAACAAAGGCGCTGATGGTCCTGAAAAACCCCTGATTTATTAGCAAGCCCCCGGCCCAACTTTCCAACGGAAGCCTAAAGGTTGGAGAACTGTGACATCACAACGCTTCTCGCCCCATGACCAGAACCCCTGACTATGATTGGATAATCCAGATGAGGGCGGTGATGGGGTAGAAGGGCGGGAACAAATCCCAGAAACAAAGATCTCTGGGTGGGACAGAAAGGGAGGGGCAAGCGAAAGGGCTCCCAGCCCGAGGTCCCTATATATCGTCGTGATCCCTCCCACTCCTGCTCCAGGGAGCAGAGCGGAAGTGGACGCGGTCCTCAGCCCTAGCGTCCCGAGCTTAGCGCGGCGGGGGCGGGGCCTTAGATGCGGGGCTGTGCGGAGCTGCGAGGCGGGGCGGGGTAGCTGAGAGTGGCCCCCTGGGAGGGCCATGAAGAAGCCGAAGGCCCAGGGGGCTGATGGCGGTCTCAAAGTGGAATCCCCTGGGGAAACCAGGGAAGTGCCAGGAAGCACCAGAGGAGTCGAGACAGGCGCCGGACTGCCCTCCGGAGCAGTCTTGTTTGGCGGTTCTGGGCCCCACCTGCACTCTGAGGGAAGCGTAATTCGAAGTCCTGGTTCTAGCCGGCTCTCCAGGGGGGTGGCAGTCCTCGGTTCCGGGCCCAACCACCACATTGGGGAAGTTGAGGACCACAGCCTTGGGTCCGGCACATACCCTGACGAATTAAACCCCGCCGCAATGAATCCTGGAACCAGTGTATCCGGGACGCCCAGCTTTAGGTCCGGGGGTTCTGGGGTGTACAACTCGGGATACAGTCCGCGCTCCGGGTTAACTTGCTTGCACCTCCACAAACCTTGTGAAGACCGGCTCCCCAGCATCCTAAAAAACAGCTCCACCTTGATGCATAAAACCCCCGTTGCGGAAAAGTAAGAAGCCCAGCTCATCTGGCTTGTCACGCTGAGCGGGGAAGGCCGGGTTCCGGGTACTGGGGGGCGGGGCAAGGAAGAAAGGGGCGGAGTCCTGAGAACTAGAAGTGAGAGTAGGTGTGGGCAATTGTTTGGGAAATCTGAGATTCCAGGCCTTTGGGAGCACAACAGGTACAGGATAAACCCTGGATACGTAATACTGATTATCATTAGGTATGACCCATCCCCAGCTTCCTGAGCTTCTGTAACAAGTGGGTACGAGAAAAAGGTTTTGAATGAAATAATGTGGAAGGCTGTGAGGAGGTCACTAGATTTCATCTCCCTTTTTTGTGTCCTTCCACCCCAGCAAAAAATCTCAGCACTGGGATGAAATGAATATCCTGGCCACCTACCACCCTGCTGACAAAGACTATGGATTTATGAAGGTGCATGAGCCCAGTACTCCCTATCACAGGTGCTAAGCCCAGCCTTACTTAGCCCTTCAGCCCAAACTCTCTTCCCCACTCAAAGGGCGGTGGGCATTCAGAGAGGCCTTAGGGACTGGATACTGACTGATGTCCCTTCTCCGTACTTCTTCCTCTCCTGTGCAGGCTGCAGGATAGCGATGAGGACCTGCGTGCGGGGTCCTCCAGCGCAGTGACTCCCGAGGCGCTAGCAGAGAGGTGAGAGTCCTGCCAGAAATCAGTAGGGATGTGGAGCCTCTTCCTTCCCCCGAACTCTAGAGTCTGAGCTATCTCTGCTGTTTGGTCCCCAAAATGGGAGGTACTACAATTCCCTTCAGAACTAACCAAGACCAAGGTGGGGGAGTCAGCCAGCATGGTCCCTCTACCACCTGCCCCCATTGTTCTCTCCCATCGGTACCCCCAACTAGTTCCTTTCCCCTTCAGGTTTGCAACAATGGACAATTTCTACCCCCAAGATCCTCCAGTACAGTGATAACAGAAACTCAGGGTCTGCAGACAACTTTTCCAAGACACGTGAGATGAGGGGTAGGGACTGGATGGAAAGGGGAGGAAGAGTGAACCTTCAATAAGAAACTGACAGGAAAGACAACCTCTTACACTGGCCCACAGACTCCAGTGATTTTGAGAAGCACCGCAAGGCACACTACAATGACGCAAAGTTCCTCAAGGCTCAGGAAAACCTGCCCTTGGATAATAATACCAGCAGTGGAAGTAGCATCAGTGTGGGCAGTGGCAGTCGAGGTGTGATGCCAGCCCCAGAACCCAGGCCTGCAGAGAGAGGCAGAGAAGGAGGACTGGCCAGAGGAGTCAAAGACGAGATTGGCCTGGTGACCAGGAACCACATCCAAGAAGCCAAGGGTTAGCTCCGGTGGGACCCCAGGGACTCAAGGGAATTGTAGTCCAGAGCCTTCTCCACCATAGCCTGTCTTCCTCAGTGGGCATCAGCCCAGGGCTCTGCTGCCTGAGAGGGAGGTAATACTGGGAGGTGACAGAGGGCAGCTGGGGTGGGGTGGTCATCAGGATAGCCACCGGGGAAGGCTGGCTGACGAGGAGGAACAGAAAGCCCAAGAGAACTGTGGGGTATGGAGAGGTCACTGAGGTGTTCTAAAATGGAAGAGATAATAGAAGTGAGAGAGGAACCTGGGGCTTGAGCTTCTCCTTTGTGGTGGGGGGGCCACAGTGGACATCTGGGAGCCGTAAGACTCACATTGATTTGGTGACTCCTCAGATTCCCCTGCTTTCATAAATCAGCATTCAGCTTCAACCATCATCACACTGGAACAGAAGATTGGTCAGCGACACAAGGATTATGATAGCAAAGGAAGATACCTGAGGTGCTGTCCCCACCCAGAGCTTGAGGACGACACAGAAGATGAGCAGATCAGTGAGGCAGATCAGTGAGACCTGGACCCGCCTTGGCGGCGAGAGGGCTGAGAAGTAACAAACTGATGGGTGCCCCAACCCTGATCCCCTGATGCTTCCAGGTTCCACAAGCTTGAACTGGGTGATTGAGAATCCTATAAGCACTGAAGTCCGTCGGCTGGACCACACAGGAAGCCCCTTTCTGAATCATGAGGCCACCAAGAACTCCCTGATGGTGACAATGACGCCATCGCAGCCTGGTGAGGACACCAGGCCACCGTGTCACTGGGCTTGGCTCTTTGCTAGCTCCCGTTCCCCTAAGCCCCACTCCTTTCAGGTCAGCTGATCAGCAACAAATGCTCAGAGAGGCCCTGAGCAGCCTGGTGTGCAGGGTGGAGAGGAACCAAGGGGGCTCAGAAGGGATTGCGACCTCCTCTAGCCTGGCACCACCTGCTGGCCCCAGGCCTCCTCCCTAACTCTTCTCTGTCCTGCCCTGTCCTCCAAAGACAGTGGGTCTCAGGCAGTGCCAGCTGGTGTCATTGGCTGGTAACTAAGGAGTTGAACTGAAGAAGCCCAGGAGGCCCAGAGAGGGAAGCTGGGAGCAACCCAAACTCCCCAAACCCAAACCAGCACAGATGTGAGCCCAGGCCCAGACAAGGGACTGTCTGCCCTGGCTAGGGGGAAAGAGGTCTGAGTGGGTAGGTTCCAGGGCATCTGGGGGTTGTAGGGGCCAGATCTCCTGCCTGCTGCAAGAAAGCCATGACCCCAGCCTCTTCTCTCCCCATATGAAACCCAGTGGCTTCGATGAGCTCAGGAGGAAGAAGTCAAACAATGGAAAATGTGGCCTGCTGGAGATGGGGTTGGGGCCAACCTTCCCTTGCCTTCACCTCCCAGGTGTGGACAATAAAAGAAGAAGAACAGGAGTCTGGGTGCTGTGAATTGGGGGCCCAGGCTGGACCTGCTCAGTCACTGAGGGGAGGGGAAGAGGAGTGATTCACCCACAGGAAACCATGAGCTGGCAGAGAGCAGAGAAGAAACTTGAAGTAGTCTGGGGGATTGGTCTCAAGAACTTAGGAGTTTGAGGAGGCCCAACTGAAGCAGGAGGACAGTGATTGCGTGTTTCAGTCAATCACAAATTTGTCGTTTTTCATTCTGACAACTCTGGAGGTGGGGGTTATCATCCCCATCTTCCACAAGAGGTATCACAGAGCTTGCCCAGGCTCCCAAACCCTCCAAGTGACAGAATCAGTGTTTGAACCTATTATCTGTCAGGCCCCCCAAACTCAGCCACTAAAGGAGAAAGAAGCTGAGAGACCAGGGCCCCTGCAGGAAGGTGACAGCTGATAGTCTGAGGGCGGGGCTGTGGCTTCTCTGATCTCAGGCCCCTCTCCTCCGCCCTGGGCCCAGGCCCCGCCTCTGCCCCTCCCGGCAGCTGCCTGAAAGTGTGGGGTGAGAGCTCCTCCTGGGACTCTCCTTCCTCTTGGGGGAAGAATTGTGGCATCCCAGGTTCTACCCAGGAGAGGACCCTCTCCTTCCTCATCAACACCCCTCCTGGGGCAGGGAGCACCTCCACCCGCATCCCCACCTGCCTGGCCCCAGGGCCCATTGGCCCCCCCAGCAGTCAAGAGAAGATGACAGTCAAGCTGGATTTTGATGAATGTCTTAAGGACTCACCCCGCTTCCGGTAAGTGTGCACAGTTTTGGAGACCAAGAGGAGGATCTGCCACCCCCCAACATACCCACACATATAACTGTTCCTCAGGCCCGATGTCCTTCCAGGCAGTAAATCTCAAAGGGACAAGATGGAGCATGTGGGCCAAAGTTGTACCTCTGCTCTCCAGCCCCCTGCTCAGATGCTGGCCACCCACTGAGGTGTAGAGGGGCCCTCTTCAGCCTCTCTCACCCCCAGAGAGGGCATTCCCTTCTCCCTCTCACTGGGACCCCTGCCCCTCCCCCAGCACCTGCTCTGGGCGGTTAGCAACTTCCTGCCTGCACCACATCCACCCTCCTACCCTTCCTGCTCTGGCCTGGCTGCAGTAGCTCCCCCCACACTGCAGAATGAGTGAGCAAGAGAGGGTGGGTGCTTGGGTCTTCTTAACCCATCAGCTTTTCCTGTCTCTACCCTCCACCTCCAACCCCAACCCTGGACTCTGCCACGGTACCTCTGCTGATGCATACAGACCAGATGGACCTATACTCTGTCCCTCATGACCTCATCCCTCCTTTCCCAGGGCGTCTATCGAGCTGGTAGAAGCTGAAGTGTCAGAATTGGAGACCCGGCTGGAAAAGGTGATCCCGATGTGGAGAGGTGACCCAGGATCTGATTCAGATGAGAGGGGCAGGGCCAGGGAGAAAGTTGGAGACTAAGAATAGTGCCAGGGATCATTGAATGCTAACCATATGGGGTAAATGTTTGAGGGGCTACAGAGAAGGGAAAATGTGGTCTATACCTTCAAAGAGCTTGGGATCTTGGAAAACAGGGCTTGGTGGACTTCTTTCAGCTCTTGAGCTCTGCATTATGCTGGGCCCTGGGTGTTCAGGGAGAGCAAGGCTGTGCTGCCCACAGAGAGCCTACAGGCCGTGAGGACAAACCAATGAAACACTCAAACACAAGACAGGCCTTCTTTGGTCACTCTTTATAAAGCACTCATGCACGTGCATGCACACGCACTCCCATCCCCCTTACTTGGCTTTATTTTTCTCTATAGCATTTACCTCAACCTGACACGTTATGTATTTATTTGCTGTATTAGTTGTCTATTGCTGTGTAACAAATTGTTACAAATCTAGTGACTTCAAACACATTTGTTATAGTTTCTGTGGGTGAGGGGTCTGGAACAGCTTAGCTGGTCCTTTGTTCAGGGTTCCCTGGGCTGTAGTCAAGGTCTTGGCCAAGGCAGTCCCTTCCGAGGCTCAGTGTTTTCTCACAAGCTCACAGGATTGTTGGCAGAATTGAGTTCCTTGCTGTTGTGGGACTGAGGCCTTTATCTCCTAAAGGCTGCCCACAGTCCTCCACTGTGTAGCCCTGTCCATAGGTAGTTTGCATCATAGCAGCTTGCTGCTTGAAGGCCAGCAGAAGAGCCATTCCTGTGTGAATTGGCAAGATGGCATCAGTTTATATCGGGATGTCCTCACAGGGGCAGCATCCATTGCCTTTGCCACACGGGGTCACCTCATCAGGAGAGTGCCATCGCATCAGCTTTGCCATATGCTGTTGGTTAGAAGCTAGTCACAGGTCTGTCTCCCACCAAGAGGTGGGGGTTATGCAAGGGTAGGAACCATGCGGCGTCACCTTAATGTATATCTGTCATGCTTGTCAATTTCTCCTTATCTCTTTTTCTCCACCAGAATGTAAGTGCTATGAGGGACTTTTATGTTTTGTTTTTGCCCAATCCCCAGTGCTTATACCAGAATGTGAAAATTCGTAGATGACCAATTAATATTTACATATATCTTTAATTAAACTTTTTACTTTTAGTTAATTATAGGCTCATAAGAAGTTGCAAAAATATTACAGAGAAGTCTCATGTACTCATCACCCAGCTTCCCCCAGTAGCAGCATCTTAAATAATTATAGTACATTACCAAAACTAGGAATCTGAGATTGGCATGATACAGTGAACAGTCTATAGACCTTACTTGGATTTTACCTGTTTTGCATATACTTAAAAAAAAATCTTTGCATATAATTCAGTAGCACTTCATCATGTGTGTAGATTCTTATAACCAGCATCACATTCAAGATAGAAAACTATCACCATGAAGGAACTCTTTTGTGCTCCCATATATAATGATATCCTCCCCTACCTTCTCTCATCTCTGACAACCACTCATCTCTTCTCCATTCCTAGACCTGTGATCTTTCAAGATTGGTTCTTTTTTTTCACTCAGAATAATGCCCCTGAGGTTTATTCAAGTTATTCAGTATCAGTAGTGCATGGATGAATAGTTCATTCCTTTGCCTTGCTCAGTTTTATTCTATTGAAAGGATGTTCCAGTTTGTCACTAGTCCAGTTTGGTGAAAGTTCCTTGCACAGATATATGGGGAGAGGGTGGTGAATAAGGAAAAAATTGGACACTCGGTCCCCTCAGCTCCCCACAGAGAAGTCATGAGTATCTGGGTCCTTGTCGCTGATCACAGACACCCTATGGTGGCGTCTGATAAGGTTTGAGCGTGGTCAGTTTTCTGACTATTACTGACCCTGTCAGCCATCTTCAAGTCAAGTTGTAGTTCCCCGAAACCTTCACTAGCCCTAGAACATGTTTTTTCTGTCCAAAAAACATTGACTGAGAACCTATGTGGCCCAGCCTTTCTTGAGGCCTGGTGCCCAGGATTTCCTCACAGAACATTCCTGGTGGTCTCCTGTCCCCTGGGCTGAGCTGAAGGGCTCCACAGACACTTGCCCTATTCCAGATGTAGCGACTCAGTCCTGAGCTGAGTGATGTCAACTCAGGGGCAATGCAGTTCCTGCAAATAACAGGCCAGGAGACCTCACTTTGGCTTCTGACTCAGCCCCCTGGCTCTTCCAGAAAGACTCTCCTTGGGCCAGTCACGTGTCCCCTTGTTTATCAACCCTCCTTGTCTGTCAATTGAGGGGACCACACGGAAAGGGCCTAGGAGCATCGGAGCATGCTATCTTTACCTATAGCCTAGGTGACTAATATTTATGAGGGAATGTCCAGTGAGCATAGAATGGGGACAGCTTCAGATGGTAAATACTGTAGAATTTAACACCAGCCAGGTAAGCAATCATCCTGTGAGCCAGACAGTGAATGAGGATAGGTTTCTGGAGTGCTTAGATACAAGCAGTTAGAGCAGGGCAGGGAATATATGGAGGGGACAGAGAAAGGCATTTCAGAGGTGAACCTGACACTGGCTTTGGTAACAGCTTGGGAGGAATTTTGTTCAGACACAGAATAATAGGTGCAAAGCAGCAGAGATGAGAATGCACCAAGTGTGGGGTAGAAACTGGGAGGGATGGACTAGGTTGCGGAGAAATGTTGGCAAGGATGGGAAGTGGGGGCACAGCCTGGGGAAGGAAGAGGAAGGAAGGAAGGAGTGGGGGTGCCACTGGGTATGGTAGCTGATAGTACATGGCACAACTCCTTGTTGCCCGGTTGCTTCCTAGCTCCTCAAGCTGGGGAATGGCCTCTTGGAAAGTGGCCGCCATTACCTTGCCACCAGCCGCGCCTTCATCGTTGGCATTTGTGAACTGGCCCGCCTGGGTCCACCAGAGCCTATGATGGTGGTAGGCAGAGGGCCCGAACCAGGGTGGGATGGGGTCAGGAATGCTAAGAGTTACTGTGGAAGGGATGGGTCCCAGGCCAGAGCAGGCTGGCTCTAGAGACAGGAGGGCCCTACCATCCCATGCCTGGTCCTCTCTCTCCACCTCTTCTTGCCTAGGAGTGTCTGGACAAGTTCACAGAGAGTCTGAACCACAAGCTGGACAGCCACGCAGTGAGTGGTGGTGGGGAGGGCTGGTGGGGGCCCAAGGTGGTCTGTGGTCCTGATTTCTGCTTCCCTTCAGGAGCTTCTGGAGGCCACCCAGCAGACACTCCAGCAGCAAATCCAAACCCTGGTCAAAGAGTGAGTTGGGAGGGAGACAGTTCTCCAGCTCTCTTCCCATTACCACAGGGGCCTTCCTGTGAGGATCTGGGAGGGCGGGGTTCTGGTTCTGGTGGCCTGAGTGCTCTCTCCCATCCCAAGGATCCCCTTGGGGTTCGGACTGTAGGTAGGCTAACCAGAAGGCTATGAGTGGGCCTTCTCTCCTGGGGGCAAGTGGGCATATCTGTGATTCTGTTATACCCCCCACCCCAGAGGTCTTCGGGGTTTCCGAGAGGCTCGCCGGGATTTCTGGCGGGGGGCTGAAAGCCTGGAGGCTGCTCTGACCCACCATGCAGAGGTCCCCAGGCGCCGGGCCCAGGAGGCAGAAGAGGCAGGGGCTGCTTTGAAGACTGCACGAGCTGGGTACCGGGGACGGGCCTTGGATTATGCCCTGCAGGTGCCTGCTCCAAACTGTCCTCCTGGGGCACCAGGGGCTCCATCATCTCGAGGCTGGAGAGTCCCCAGTGCTCAGTGGGAGAGGGACTTTCAAGACTGTTTTCAAGACTGACCTGAGGTCTCTTTGGGCCTGCAGATCAACGTGATTGAGGAGAAGAGGAAGTTTGACATCATGGAGTTTGTGAGTTGCAGTGGTGGTGGGGGCAAGGCAGGGAGGAGCCTGCTGATTGGGAGCAGGGGAAGAAAGAAAGAGGGGTCCTTCCTCAGCTCTGCCCCCTGCCCACCTTGTCCCCCAGGTGCTGCATTTGGTGGAGGCCCAAGCTACCCATTTCCAGCAGGGCCATGAGGAGCTGAGCCAGCTGGCCCACTATCGCAAGGACCTGGGTGCCCAGGTAGGGCCCCTGGGAGCAGGCAGAGGGTGGGGGGAGGGTAGAGGGCTCTGAGATGACTCTCCAGTCCTAGTTGGGGGATGCCAGGATGTCTGAGATGCCTTTCCTATGCCCAGTTGCACCAGCTGGTCCTAAATTCGGCTCGTGAGAAGAGGGACATGGAGCAGAGACATGTGCTGCTAAAGCAGAAGGTGAGCGCTGGGGCTGTAGGCAGGAGGCAGCCAGGCCTGGGGTGTTGGTCTCTGCCCACCACAGTTGTCCTTTGACCCTCTTGTGCCCCCAGGAGCTGGGTGGGGAAGAACCAGAGCCAAGCCTAAAAGAAGGGCCCGGTGGCCTGGTCATGGAAGGACATCTCTTCAAAAGGGCCAGTAATGCATTTAAGACCTGGAGCAGGTGAGAAGAGGACGTCCCAACCAGCCAAACCCATCCGATTAAATATTTTTGGGGTGGTTATAGTGTGCTAAACACAAGAAAAGCAGACAAAATCCTCTGCCTTTGTTGAGTTTACATTTCATCAGCAAAGAAAGGCAATAAACATAATGACTGAAGAAGTCATACATTATGTTAGAAAATAAGAGCACCACAGGAGAAAAATAATAAAGCAAGGAATGTTGAATGCTCGGGAGGAGTTGCAACTTTAAATAGGGTGGTCAGGGTAGGCCTCATGAGAAGGTGACTTCCAAGTGAAGACTTGAAGGATATCTGGGGGAAGAATGTTCTACGCAGAAGGAGGAGCCAGTGTCAAGGCCCTGAGAAACCTGGAGTGTTTTAGGAACAAAGAGGAGACCATGGGTGTGGACAGAGGGAAGGAGGAGGAAGCGATGATGAAGTTGGAGCTATTGGGGTGTGAATCATGATAGGCCCTTGTCGGCTTTGTATGGACTTAAACTAACTCTGAGAGAAATGGGGAGCTGTTTCAGTGCAAAGCAGGATGGTGACCCATTCTGACTCAACTCCTTCCCTTTTTAGGAACAAATGCCACCCCATTTAGGATCTTTCTGCCAATTAGAAAACAGAGCCCCTTCCCCAAGGTATTTCCATCTGTCAAAAATTGTAGCAATAGACTTACTTTCTTAGAAAAAACATTTTATGCCATCTTCTGGAAGCTGTCTTCATAAATAGATCAAATCTGGGTTGTCCAAGATGTGACTAGCACCTCCGTGATGTTTTGGTGTGCACAACTGTCCACCCTCCTGGGGAACATTTCATGGGATGGTCAGCCCGGATCAGCAGGATCCTTACGGGGCCAAGGGCACGGCCTCCCTGCTGTCCTGTCCTGAGCCTTATCCCAATGCTGTTCATGTTGGCAACTCTATTTCCACCTCCTCCAGACGCTGGTTCACTATTCAGAGCAACCAACTGGTTTACCAGAAGAAGTACAAGGTGGGTAGGTTCTGATCCTGGATGCCTGGGCCCGGGGAGACTCAGCCCTTGCTGCGGCTGGCTGGATGTCTGCCCCCTTATCACCTTCCCCTGCCAGGACCCTGTGACCGTGGTGGTAGATGACCTTCGTCTCTGCACAGTGAAGCTCTGCCCTGACTCGGAAAGGCGGTTTTGCTTTGAGGTGGTGTCTCCCAGCAAGTGAGTGCTCTGCATAGATCTAAATCCTTACCAGCTGGAAAAGCAGGAGTAATCACAGAGGAATCCCTGGAGCAGGGTCTTGGAGGGCCACCATGCAGCCCCAGGCAGTCTGGGGGAATGACTTGAGGGGAAGGTATAGGATGATGGGGGATATTTAGAAGGATATTACCGATTGGTACAGAAATGTTTTAATATGACTGGTACCAAGTGAATACCAGCTGAATAACAGCCTGCCACATGGCCTCAGACCCCTGTCCACTCTCCATCTCCCCTCCTGCCCAGGTCCTGCCTCCTCCAGGCTGACTCAGAGCGCCTCCTGCAGCTATGGGTCAGTGCTGTGCAGAGCAGCATCGCCACAGCCTTCAGCCAGGCGCGCCTAGATGACAGTCCCTGGGGTTCCGGCCAGGTACCTTCACAGGGTGTGGGGCCAGGGAGATGGCACACCCAAGCCCCTAGGCTCTATGTCCACTCCTTCTTCCTCTATCTCCACCAGGGCTCAGGACACTTGGCCATGGGCTCCGCTGCCACGCTGGGCTGTGGCAGGACAACCAGGGGAAGGGAGCCTGGCGGCGTCGGGCATGTGGCAGCGCAGGTGCAGAGTGTGGATGGCAATGCCCAGTGCTGTGACTGCCGAGAGCCAGCCCCTGAGTGGGCCAGCATCAACCTTGGTGTTACTCTCTGCATTCAGTGTTCCGGCATCCACAGGTCACTCCCCAGGGCCCCAAGCATGGGCCTCACTCCTTCTGGCTGGGGTGGGGGACCTCCTAAGATAGAGCCCCTCACATAGGCTCCTCCCTTCCCACCCGGCCCTGGCTTCCTCAAGTCCTGGCCATCACTGGGCAGAGCCTGGGCCAAGCCTGTGGGTCAACAAGTCTCCAGGTGGGCTCAGTCCCCCGGTGTCCTGGTCTGGCCAGGGGTGGGGAACACCCAGAGGAGTTTACTGGCTTGACTGGAGGAGGTGTGGGGTTAGGGCTGCTGAGAGTGGAGGAGCTGATGAAAAGCAAGGAGAGAGGAGGTTGTGAGGCCTTAGCAAATCTGTAGGGCCCTCAGCCCAAGTCAGTCTGGTGGGAGGAGGGAAGGAGAATGGCATGGAAAGAGTTGTCCAGGCCAGAGTGTCATGAGAGGAGGAGGTGGCTGGAGAGGATGGGGCCCTTAAAATGAAATGGAGAAGAGGGAAGAGGGAGTGGCGAAGAGGGAGGATCCTTCCAGGCCCTGGTCAAGGCCAGTCAGCCCCAGCTGCCCTGCTGTTTCCTGGCCAGCTCCTCTGCGGCTCCCACCCAGGACCTTGCCTCCCAGGCTTTTCAGGAGCAGCAGCAGCCCAGGGAGCTGAGAGCCTGACTTCCCCTCTGGCCCTCCAGGAGCCTTGGGGTTCATTTCTCCAAAGTCCGGTCTCTGACCCTCGACTCATGGGAGCCTGAACTTGTGAAGGTGACTTGAGGTGTGGCGAAGAGTGGTGGGGGGTGGTAAGGGGGGTGAGGACAGGGCTGCAGAGTCCTAAGGGCTCAGACATTCACCTCTCCCCCACATGCTGTCTCTGCCTCTGCCTGGGCCTCCCGAAGCTTATGTGCGAGTTGGGAAACGTCATCATCAATCAGATCTATGAGGCCCGTGTGGAAGCCATGGCAGTGAAGAAGCCAGGGCCCAGCTGTTCCCGGTGAGGCTGGGGTGAAGGCACTGGGGCTGCCCACCTTTAGGGGTGGGAGGAGGGTCAGGGAAGGGAGGAGGGAAGACTGTCTCCATTCCCAACCCTGTGCTTTCTCAGACAGGAGAAGGAGGCCTGGATTCATGCCAAATACGTGGAGAAGAAGTTCCTGACCAAGCTTCCAGAGATTCGAGGGCAGAGAGGTGGCCGGAGAACCCCCAGGGGGCAGCCTCCTGTGCCCCCAAAGCCTTCCTTCAGGTCCCAGCCAGGGAGCTTCAGATCCAAACCAGGTACAGGGCTGGTTGGGCATTCACTGAGCACATTCTGTGTGCTTAGCACTATGCCAGGCCTGGGGGGAGGCACAGAATATGAGGCCCAGGTCTTCCCACTGAGAATGTTAGAGGGACCAGACCAGCCAGTGCTGTTTTTACAAGACAAGAGTTTTGGGGTTACAGTGAAGGCAGAGCATGGGGCAGAGAGTGGCCGGAGGACTATGGAAGGGTGTCAACAGCATCAGGAAAGTCAGGAGTGAGAATGCCAAAGGCCTGAGAAGGAGGACGTGAGTTTGGCTGGAGCAGAGGGAGGCTGAGCACCATTGAGTCAGCTCACCTGACACACCAGCCAGCCAGGGTGCTTGGACAGGAAGAGGTGAATGATGCTGTCTCTGCCCCACACCCTAGGGGCCCTGCACACTTAAACTCTCACACTTACACGTACACACACACCCTTCTACTCCCAACAGGGGGAAGGCCTCCCCACAATTAGGAAGTGACCTATAACATCAGGGGACTATGCTGAGGATTTCTGTCCAGACTCACAGCTGATTCCCCCTAACAGAGCCCCCCTCTGATGACCTGGGCAGCCTGCACCCTGGGGCCCTGCTCTTTCGTGCTTCTGGGCATCCTCCATCCCTTCCCACCATGGCCGACGCCCTTGCCCATGGAGCCAATGTCAACTGGGTCAACGGGGGTCAGGAGAACACCACGCCGCTGATCCAGGCCACAGCTGCTGTGAGACTCTTCTGACCTTTACACCCACCCTAGGAAGAATGGAGGGTTCCTTCTTTCTGACCCCTACTCTGTCTTTGGGCCCAGGTCTTACCCCTCCCATGCCCCATAGGGAGTGATAACCCATAGCAACTGGTTGCTAGGTGAGTGATTTAGAGGCAGACAACCTGGGTTTGAATTCTGGCTCTCACCACTTACAGATATGAACTCTATGCCTCAGTTTCCTCATCTGTAAAATAGGGAGAACATACCTCATTAGGCTGTACTGTAGATTTAATGTATGAATACTGTGAAGAGTTAAATTGGAGTCTGACACAGCTATAGCCCCTAAACTCCTAACCACCCATTTGGGGCGGGGCTAACGCCAAGACCAGCGTGCCAGGCGGGGCTTCGGGAGGGGCGGGCCAGGTCTAGCACCTAGAGAGAAGGTGGTCTGAGTATTGACTGATTGGGGCGGGGAATAGGAAGGGGGTGGATAGGGTCCAAGGATGGTGACTGTCCTGAGTGAGAGGCATCATTATTGTCAGGCATCTTTTAAGCACTCGATCCTGGGAAGACAGATAAACAAAAGAACCCAGCTCAGACGATTCCCGATTGTCATACTCCAGCCCCTGAACTGACCCCACTCTAAAATATCTTTAATCAGCTTCTAAGAAAGCCACTTTCTCTCCCCATTCTCGACTTCTCCATACAGAATTCTCTTCTGGCCTGTGAGTTTCTCCTCCAGAACGGAGCAAACGTGAACCAAGCGGACATCCACGGCCGGGGCCCGCTCCACCACGCAACCATTCTTGGCCACACGGGGTAGGGGCGGCAGGGATGATGGCTGTGGGGAAGAAGGCTCCGCACGGGGTGAGCAGCGGCTGAACCTAGTTATCCTCTCCAGGCTGGCCTGCCTGTTCCTGAAACGGGGGGCCGATTTGGGAGCTCGGGACTCCGAAGGCAGGGACCCTCTGACCATCGCCATGGAAGCAGCCAACGCTGACATTGTCACCCTGTGAGGATGCCCGAAGGGGCGGGGCTAGCGCTTGCCGTACCCGCTTAGGGCGGGGTTAACGTCGAGACCCGAGCGTGCCTGGCGGGACTTGGGGAGGGGCGGAGCCATCTCTGTACCAGAAGAGAGAAAGGGCATTCCAAGTTTTGACGGGGGCGTGGAGTAGGAAGGGGGTGGGTAGGGTCCAAGGATGGGGACTTTGTCCTGAGTGAGAGGCATCATTGTTGTCAAGCATCTTTTAAGCAGTAAACCGAGGAAACAGATGAATAAGACAACCCAACTCAAAAGCTGGGAAGTTGGGGTGGGGAGAGTGAAGAGAATGTCATTCACTCCTCAATTCCTTCCCCTTCAAGGTTACGATTGGCAAAGATGAGAGAGGCCGAAGCGGCCCAGGGTCAGGCAGGTAAAGAACTCCCCACCCCACGCCCACCCAACATTGGAATTCTGGGCTTCTGGCCCCTGACGACCCGTCCCTCCTCGAGAGCAGCTTCATGAATTCTATTATCTATCCAACAAATACGTATTGGGCACATCCGACACTCCAGGCCCTGGGAACAGAACACAGAATAATCGAGGGCTCGGCCCTGACGGCTCTGCAGTCCCTCCGCCCACGCGCGAAACGCGCGCTCTCTCCAGGCCAGGTCCCGGCCATACCTACAAGCTCCTCCGTGCTTGGGCCCAGCCGTCCAGCCTCCTAGCCCTTCCTCTCCCCTCTCAGGAGACGAGACGTATCTTGACATCTTCCGCGACTTCTCCCTCATGGCATCGGACGACCCGGAGAAACTGAAACGGAGTGGTCATGACCTCCACACACTGTGACCCCAGACCTTCGCGGTCCCGCCCCCCCCGTCGGTCCCTGCGCCATTAAAGCCTCTGTGCTTTGCATTTCCCTGCATGGTTCATTTATTGGGCACCACCTTCGGGCCCGGCAAGGTGTGGGGCGCTGCGGTTCCCGGGGTGCAGGGGCGGTTTGGGAGTTGGCGAGCTCTAGTCCAGAAAGGGGCGCCTCCCGGCGAATGAAATGGGAGCTCCGGTCCCAGTCCTAGCACCGGGTGGCCCCTGGGGCGGGGCTCTCGGGTCAGGCGACGTGGCCAGGCCCGTCAGGCCGGGGGGAGGCCGCTAGCGTGGGCTGGGGGCCGGCCTTCCCTTAGGGGAAGGGATGCAGAGCACTGGAGGCACGTCTGGAATGCGGCGGCTCAGCACCCGCCCCCTCGGGAATTCCCTGCCGGAGCGACTGGGAGGGACCTGGTCCCCAAGCACGGAACGGCTGGGCCTCGATTTTCTCAAGAGTGCTGTGATGGGAGACTAGGCCCCCGCCGAGTTGCAGACGTGAGGTCAGGCACACCTGAGGGCCCACGGGGCCGTCACGGTTACATCCTTGGCGACGCGCCTGAGTCACTCTCCAGACTCCACCCCAGCTCGCGCCCTCCAGTTCGGCCCGTCCGCCCCGTCTCTCTGGTTGGAGAGACCTGGCTCCCCCTCCAACCCAGCCCCGCGAGCCCCGCGGGGGCGGGGGGGGTGGGGCGGCAAGGGGGCGGGGCTGCCTCTTAAAGGGCCCCCGGCCGCTGCCCTTAGGCCACTTCCTGGGGGCGGAGAGGATCTCGCGGCTGCGGCGACGCCCGTGGAAGGCGGCGGCGTCTGGGTCCCGAGACTCCCGGCTGCTTCCATCAGCGTCCCCAGACACTCCCAGCTCGGACTGAGTGTGGATCCTCGCTCCCCAGCTGATACAGAGGCACCTCCGCCATCAACTCCAACTGGCCCAGCCTCCATCTCCCAGGACCCGCGCCGGAGCCAGGCCTGGCCAGGCCTCTGACTCGCCCCCGGCGCCCTGCGTGGACTCGCCCACGGCGACAGCGATCTACCTGAGAACTCGGAAGCTGGGTCCTGTAAAGAGTCGGCCCTGTGCTCGCCATCGTCACCTGCTGGTTGGATTCCGGAAACCCACTGAAGGCGACGGAGAAGGAATCGCTGACCACCCAGAATTTGAAGCGTCTGGACCGAAATCGCCCTTGCCTTTCTGGCTTCCTTTGTTCTTTTCATTCGTTCTCTCAACCTTTCGGGCGTCTCTGTGCCCGGAAAGCATTCTCCACCACCAAAGCAGCTGGGTGAGCCCTAAATCTCGCTGCCTTGTACTCCAACCCAGAGAGAATCTGAACCTTAGAACCAAATTTTGCACATACCCAGGAAGCTCTGTCTTTTCTTCTTTCAGTGTCTCCTGTACCCCGCAAAATTTCCCCTCCTCCTGTGCCCTCTTCGCCCCCCTCCTTTGGGGGCCCCGTGACCCTGAATGTGGGGGGCACGCTATATTCCACCACTTTGGAGACCCTGACTCGCTTCCCAGACTCCATGCTGGGGGCCATGTTTCGGGCTGGCACACCCATGCCTCCCAACCTCAACTCCCAGGGAGGTGGCCACTACTTCATCGACCGAGATGGCAAAGCTTTCCGGCATGTCCTCAATTTCCTCAGGCTGGGCCGCCTGGACCTGCCCCGAGGGTATGGGGAGACAGCACTCCTCAGGGCAGAGGCAGATTTCTACCAGATCCAGCCCCTCCTGGATGCCCTGCGGGAACTGGAAGCCTCTCGGGGGTCCCCTGTACCCACAGCTGCCCTGCTCCACGCAGATGTAGATGCCAGCCCCCGCCTGGTGCACTTCTCTGCTCGCCGGGGCCCACACCACTATGAGCTGAGCTCTGTCCAGGTGGATACCTTCCGAGCCAACCTCTTCTGCACTGACCCCGAGTGTTTGGGTGCCATGCGGGCCCGATTTGGGGTGGCAAATGAGGACAGGGCAGAGGGAGGCCCACACTTCCGTCTGGAGTGGGCCCCCTGTCCTGCAGAACTCCCCGAAGTGGAGTATAGGAGACTGGGCCTGCAGCCACTGTGGACTGGGGGGCCAGGAGAGCTCCGTGAGGTGGTGGGCACGCCAGGCTTCCTGGAGGAGGTGCTACGGGTGGCTCTTGAACATGGCTTCCGTCTAGACTCTGTCTTCCCTGACCCTGAAGATTTGCTCAACTCCCGCTCTCTGCGCTTTGTCCGGCACTGAGAACTGAGAACACTGCCCTCAGTTTGACTGTGTGTGGCAGGGGAGAGAATGGGCAGCAAGGGGGATGAAAGCTCTCCTAAAGCCCCTTCCCAGCTCTGCCTCTGGAGCTGTGAGAGTGAGGGGACCCACTGAACCTGACTGGAGCCCCGATGTGGGCAGAAATCCCCAAATCTTTGCCCATTGAGGTCTCACATGTGATGTAAAGGTTCTGGACTAGTGCTAATCCTGGGAAGGACAGGGAAGTTTCCCCTGGCTTGTTCTTACCTGAAGCTGGGGACCACCAGTGTGTCCTTGGAGGGAGCTCAGTATTCAGGAGTCTGGAAAAGTTGGGGATATCTCTCTGCCCAGGGTAGGCCTAGCCCTAGAAGGTCGCTGAGGTCTTGGAGAAACAGGGACTTGGGATTGCTCTAATGTGACCTCCTGGTCTGTGGTTTCTCCTTCTGGACCTGGGTGACCTAGCCTGGACTGACCAATGAGAAGCCAGAACACTTTGGTACCTGGGAAGGGTGATTCTTTGCTGTGTCCCAAGCCACCTGTTGAGGGAGACAGAAAGGCTACACCCCACCCTAGGTTGCCATAAGGGAGTTAAGAGAATTCCCATTTACTGTGGGGCTGGAGCATCCGTCTGGAGTCCAAGTGTTTTTAAAGGATCCCAGACTGATGGTGGAGCTGGTCATGGGGAGGTAGGTAGCATCTTCTTGGGCCTTGGCCTTACTTCCTTTATGTGTAGGTGTGTGTCAGCCAGTGTGTCTGATTGACATGGGGGTACCTGACATCCTGGCTCCCATCTGTGTCACCAGAGATGGTGTCTGTGTGTTGGTTGTTCTGTGGTTTCTGCATGTCCAGGCCTGTTTGGGGTTGCTCAGCAACTGTTTGGCACCGGGTGTGTCCGTGGTACGGGTGTGAGTAGATTGAGAATTAGTAGTTGAATCACAGGGGGGGGGTGTGTGCACCCATGTGCGTTCACATCACCACGTAGGCAGGAGAAACCTGTTGGAGTTTGAGTCACTAGGATCTTCCTGGTGAGAGGTAAGAGAAGTCAGTGGGCTTAGCAGGGCCAAGGAGGTCTGGTTAGAACTCTTAGTTGCTATGGCAACCATGGGCCTGTTGCTAGGAGATAGTTGGGGAAGGTCCAAGGCTGCCCAGGGCAGAGGAGAGATTGGGAGAGAGGGGGAGGATATGGGAAGGCATGGGACTTCTGGGTCCCTGAGGGTATGGGATACTCAACGTGCAACTTATTTACTGGAGGTGTAATTCATTATCACTGGTCATGATTTACAAGAAAAATAAAATTGCTTTTGGAACCACAAATTTGTAAAGGCTGCTGAGAGCTAGGTTGGGGGTGCTATTCCCTGGCAGCACAAGCCTTGGTTTCTTTGCCTGTCTCCCCCTAGAGATGTCTTCTGGTCCCCAATTCCTTGTGCCTCAGCTTTACCCAAGCCAGGGATGGAGCAGTGGCACTGCTCTGGAATATTCTAGAACCCCCTACTGTTCCAGAACACTCTAGAATCTCCAGGCAAAGGTCTGGCACCAGGATCACAGAGTATTTCAAGGCCTTCCAGGCCTCCGTGGGACCAGTCCCACGCCACAACCCCACAACGGGCCTCATGTGGATGCTGGCACTAGGTGGGGTTTTCCTGGCAACTGCCCAGGCCTGTGTCTTCTGCCGCCTCCCAGATCGCAACTTGTTGGGCCGCGTGGCTCGGCTCTGCAGCCAGATGGAGGTCCATTGGAAGGACTGTGAGGCCTCCTGGAACTTCTCAGCCTTTGCCTTAGGTAAGATCAGACACCCAAGGATAGGCCCAACAGTGGTCACCCCTCGTGCCCCAAGCAGGGCAGCGTGCGGCTTCTCCGCTGTCGGCTCAGTCAACAGCCTTGCCTGGACACACTGGCCTCTCCCTCTGGGAGAGCTGCTTCTGATCCTGGAAAAGTCAGGAAAGACCCCAGAATATCGTTCTGGGCCAATGAGGGATTCACTGGTCTTTGTCCGTCTCCACAGATGAGGTGACCATGAACAAAATTACGGAGAAGACTCATAGAGTCCTGAGGGTCATGGGTGAGATGAAGAGGAAAGGCTTGGGTGGGCAGCAATGAGATGGGGGAGCAGAAAGGGTGGAGGGCAGGTGGGGACTTGAGGGCTGATCTGGACTGTGGTGGGGGAAGGGTTGTGGAGCTGAACGGCTTGAGGCTCTGGGCAATATAGCTGCTCTCTGCCTCTCCAGAGATCAAAGGGACTTTCTCCTCACTCCCTTCATATTGTCAATGGCTTCAAAAGACCAAGCTCCCAGAGTACATCAGGGAAGGTACTGCTGTGGGGAGGGATCAAGGGGTACCGAGGATCTCGGGCAAGGGGGTGTGTGGCTGAGCATCTATCTCCCCCCACATTCCCTTGCTTCTCATTTCAGCTCTGTGCGCTCCTGCCTGCCGTGAGTAGAAAAGGAAAAGTGTAATGAGGGCAGGAGGTCTCCAGGGTACCTGAGGGGAGCCTGGCAGGTAGTGGGGAGGAAGTGGGGTACGTGGAGCTGTGGAGCAGCGCCTGCCCCTCCAAAGCTCTGATTCACTGTCTCCTGCAGGGGGCAGCACCATCCTGTACAACTGCTCCACCTGCGAGGGCACTGAGGTGTACTGCTGGCCCCGAAAGCGCTGTTTCCCAGGTCCTTGCTCCACTTCCCACCCCTGCGTCACCCGCCTAGATCTTTCCCCCAGTATCGACTGGGGCGGTCCCCAAGATCATTCACTGCCTCCTGGGTTCTCTGCAGGGAGTCATGATCTTTGGGAAGCCAGGATTTTCCTCCTCTGTGTCTTGGCCACTGTCCTGCTGGCGGGTGTTCTGAGCCTCGTGGTGGAGTGAGTTGGGGCATAAGGGCAGGAAACAGCCTCACCACTTCCAACCCACCCAGTACCTTCCGCTGCCTGTCCTTCCTCCTTCCCTCCCAGCCCCCTTCCCTTCCCAGACCTCCCATCCTGCCTGTCTTCCCACAGGTCCAACTACATCAAAACAGAAGAGTGACTTGTGCAGATGCTGACAGCCTCCCAACTTCCATGTCTAAGGAGTATATACCCACAACTTCCACTTCCCTTGGTGAAGAACTAGCCAGCCCATTAGTTCCAGCCCCAGAAGTTCAGTCTTCCAGACTCTGAAACCTAGATCCCATGATTCCAGTGTCAGATGCCTCTGCCTCTAAGACCCAGGCACCCGCAGCTGGGAAGTTCCTCCTCTCCAGCGCTCAACCTATCAGACAGGCAGTCACTGAGGCCGGGAAAATATCTCCAGAAGGAAAGAACACTCTTCACGCACATCCCACTCCCACAGCCCTCTGCCTGTTCCCAGGAGGTGGGGGCTGTCTGCCCCAGAAGCTACTCTTGGCCCGCTTAGAACTAATTGGGAATCCGGAAATGAGTGTTCTGGAAAACTCCCTCTCTCCAGAACACAGACCTCATCAGTCCGTCTGCTGGCATGTGATCCCTCCATTTAACATTGTGAACATTGTAGAGCCTTGGCCTCCCACAGAGGCCTCCCTCCTGCCAGGCCCAACTAAACCTGCTGTCTAATGGCTTCCACCCCAGTCTGGCCTCTGTCTGCAGTTGGGGAGGGGAGAGGGATGACAGGAGACTCAGTGTCACACAGTGGTTCCTGGGTCAGGGAGAAGGTGTTCTGCTCTGCAGGAGACATTTGGCAATGTCTGGAGACATTTTTGATAGCTTTGATTGGGGGATATGCTATTGGTACCTCATGGGTAGAGACCAGGGGTGCTACTAAACACCCTAAAATGCACGAGAGAGTCCTCTGCAACAAAGAATCATCCTGTCCAAAATGTCTATAGTGTGTGTTTGGTCGCCTGCCTGTTGGGAGTTCTGGGTTTGGGGATGGGAGATGGGACATGAAAAGAGAGACTTGTCACCAACCACAAGCCTAAGCCAAGGAGGGAGGGATCCAGGTCCTTACCTAACCCAGTGGTTTTCAAACTGGGTATCTGGAGGCACCAGGGCAAGGGTTCTCAACCAGCCACGTATCAGAGTCACCTGCGCAGCTTTGAACCACCCTCCCTGGGACTCATCTCCAGAGTCGGAATTTAGCAGTCTCATATGGGACCTCTGTTAAGCTAACTGAGAGCCAGCCAGGGTTAGAGCTACTGTTTTGGGGTACCCCTTACAAGGTCCTGAGGATGGGGAGAGGAATACCTACACCTTCCATGAGAGTACCTTTCATTTGTTTTACACAATCTAGCCCAATCTCTTCATTTCACACCAAAAAAACAAAAGATCATACAACAGCTCATTCATCCATTCATTTGACAGATACTTCGTGAGTATCCATCAGGTGCCAGGTAGCATTACTGCCCACGCTGGGGTAAGAAGCTACATCTCCTGGCCACCCAGGCACCCCAGCTCTCCTCCAGGCTGCAGCAGCTGCCTTGGGTCTCCCCTATGCTACAGCCACTCTCCAGGCTCGACAGTTTGGAGCTGCCCTTGTTTTCACAGCCAACATGCAGAGGGTCAGCCAGCATTCTTGAAGGTTCTCAGTCCTATCTGCCCCTCTTCCTGTCCTTGGCCCCCGACTCACTTTAGAACCCCCTCACTGTGGACCCCAGGCTCCCAGAAGTGCCATCTGACTCTGCCCACTCCCCTCTAGTCCACTGCACTCCCAGCACCCACACTGTGGTTTTCTTAAAACTCCTCATTGCTCACAACCTCCTGCCCAGCACCAAATGATGGTTAAGATTTTGGGCTTTGGAGTTGGACTGCCTGATGTCAAGTCCTGGCTCTGTCTCTTACTGGACCTTGGGCAAGTTATTTAACTTCTTTGTTCCTGTTTCCTTATATTTTAAACGCAGATCACATACTTTATTGATTCTATGGCCTTTTTTTTTTGAGGTTTCAATTAAAAAATTTTTAAGTTTATTTTGATATCACCAATCTACAATCAAATGAGTAATATTATGGTGATTACACTACCCCCTTCATCAGGTCCCCCGCACCAACCCCATTACAGTCACTTTCCATCAGCGTAGTGAGATGCTATAGAATCACTACTTGTCTTCTCTGGGTTGTACAGCCCTCCCCACGCCCCCCCAACATTACATCTGCTAATCGTAATGCCCCTTTTTCCCCCCTTGCCCCTCCCTTCCCACCCATCCTCCCCAGTCCCTTTCCTTTGGTAACTATTAGTCCATTTTTGTGTTCTGTGAGTCTCCTGCTGTTTTGTTCCTTCAGTTTTTTCCTCAGTTCTTATACTCCACATATGAGTGAAATCATTTGGTACTTGTCTTTTTCAGCTTGGCTTATTTCACTGAGCATAATGCCCTCTAGCTCCATCCATGTTGTTGCAAATGGTAGGATTTGTTTTCTTCTTATGGCTGAATAATATTCCATTGTGTATATGTACCACATCTTCTTTATCCATTCATCTACTGATGGACACTTAGGTTGCTTCCATTTCTTGGCTATTGTAAATAGTGCTGCAATAAACATAGGGGTGCATTTGTCTTTTTCAAACTGGGCTGCTGTCTATGGCCTTTTTTTTAACTTGTTTACATTTTAACATCTCTGGAGAAACCATCTTAAATTCAAGATATGTCAGGACATAATGGTATATATTACAATTGATGATATCTCAAAATCAATGAAATGCAGCAGTACTTACCTTACAGGACTACTGTGAGGTCCAAATAAGTTCATGTAAAATGCTTGGGACCATGCCCAACATGTAACGGACCCTCATTAAGTATTAGCCATTATAATCTCTTAGTTAAAACCCTTCCCAAGCTCTTCCTTGCCTACAGAATATAGACCTGGTCCTTGAGCCTGGCAGTCAAGGCTCTCCAGCAGCAGCTCCCTCTTTTTTGGTCCTCAGGCCAGAGCTGTCCAAACACAGATGTAACTGGAATCTCCGACTGAATGTCCCATAGGCATCTCAGGCTCTGCTCATCCAAACCCACCTTCCTCCCCGACCCCACCCCCTCTTGTGATCTCACTCAGGTTTAATGGCAAAAACAGTGTCAGGACATCCTCTTCCTCTTACACCACATGCCCACCTCTCATCAGTAGGCAACCTACCTCTGTAATACTTCTTGGAATCTGGCCCCACGTGTCCCTCCGGAAAGTTGTCTCCCAGCTCTGTCCTCCCCACGGCCAAAGTGAATACCTTATAGCTGCCCAAACACTTTGTTTTCTTATGTCTCCTTGCCTCTGTCCAGGCTTGTTCTATACCTGGGATTCCCTTCTCCTTTGGCTCAGACATCACCTCCTCTGAGAAGCTGTCTTTGAGCCCCTAAGGCAGAGTACAGTGTCTCCTCTCTGGGCCTCTCTCGCGTGGCATCTGTTACATCAGGTGGTGGTTCTTTACCCATCTTCCCTCCAGACCATGCACTACCCTGGAAAGCCACTAGCTAAGGTCTTGTGTCTTTGTTTCCCAGTGCCTGGCACATGGGATACAACGGGAAGGATCACTGACAATGCCAGCCCCTGTCTGAGCCCTTGTGATATGCACTCCCCACCTAAGTGCTTCATGAGCACGTGGCACCGAAGGCTGGTGGGGTTTGTTTTTTTGTGTACATAAGGCCAGCCCACCAGTGTGTGGGCTGCCAGGACCGGGCTGGTTTTTCTGAGCCCCTCACCAAACACTAGGCTGCTGTGGGTGTGGCAGTTTTTAACAGTAACCCCCAAATTCTTTGACATGCCACCTAACAAGATTTAGGGCTTATGTATCCTTCCTTTGAACTTGGGACACATGACTGGCTGATCAGTGAATGTGACAGAAGTAACACTGGGTTACTTTCTGGGCCCAGGCCTTAAGGAAACTGGCAACTTCTGCCCTCTGTTCCTGGGTCACTTGTTCTGGAACCCAGTCACTATGCTATGAGGACTCCCAGGCTATAGGAGGAGTCCACATGGAGGGGTTCTGCCAAAAGCCAGCATCTACTGCCAGACATGTCAGTGATAATATACCCAAGCTGTCTCTATCTCCTCCAGACTTTCAGATTTTCCAACTAAGGCTCCAGACATGGTAGAGCAGAGAATAACCATCCACACTGGAATTCCAGATTCTCACGGTACAGAGGCATAATAAAATGGTTGTTTTATACCACTGGGTATTATTATTCAACACTAGATAACTGGAACAGCAAGGCACAAAAAGCAGCCTAGGAGCTGGCACGAAAGGCCATCACACAGCTGGACCTGCCATTTCCTAGTTACGTGCACGAGGAACATCACTTTACTAGCCTGAGCCTCAGTCTTCCTACCTGTAAAATAGAGTTAATGATGACTAATACATGGAGTCTATGTGTCAGGCAACACTTCAAGCATTTTATCGGTTGTATTAATTATCTATAGCTTGTAACAAATTATGCCAAAACTCAATTATCAAAAGCAATAAACATTATCTCACAGTTCTATGGATCAGAAATTCAGAAGGAGCTTAACTGGGTGGTTCTGCCTCATGGTTTTGTCATGAGGGTGCAGTCAAGCTGTCAGTCAGGGCTGCAGAAATCTAAGGTTAGACTGGGGCTGGAGGATCAACTTCCAAGGTGGCTCACTCACATGCCTGGCAAAATGGTTCTGGGCTGTTGGCAGGAGGTCTCAGTTCCTCAACATGGAAAGCCTCTATATAGGACAGCTTGGGTATTCTCATGAGATGGTGGCTGGCTTCCCCCAAAGTGAGGAATCTAAGTGAGCAAGGCAGAAGCCACACTGTCTTTTTTGACCTAGCTTGGAAGTCATACATCTTATCCACAACATCCTATTGATGAATCAGACAAGTCCTATTCTCTGGGGGAAGGCACCATACAATAGAGTTCATAGCTGAAGGGCAGCTCATTGGTGGCCATTTTGGAGACAGGCTACCACATATGTCTGCACAGTTAATTCTCCCATGATCCCACAAGGCAATAATCCTAATATGCTCATCATGAAGGAAAGGAAATAGAAGCACAGGTATGTGAATCAACTTGCTCAGAATCACAGGATCGTAAGTGATAAGCTGGAATTCAAACTCAGGCAATCAAGCTTCCAAGGTGGAGCCTAAGCTCCACTGTGAGCCTGAAGGAATGTGGTGGGAATAACAGTGCTTCCACTTTGGAAAGCAAACCAACAGAGACATATAAGGAGGTGGCTGGTGACTCTAAAAACTAGTGAGGTAAGTGTAAATTGGGAAAGGATGGGACCTCAGGGTCCTGGGAGATGGAGTGATGGAACAGGAGGGTTTTATCTAAGGGTCTGCAAAGAGCTACCCATGTGGAGCCAGGAAGTGCCAAACAGGGAGGGGGCAGGAATGGTTCCACCGGAAGAATGCTTATGGGTTAGGTTTGGAAACTCCCCTCCCCATCACTCCCTGCAAAGGAAGCTCTTGATGTCAAAAATCTCCTTTGCTTCACTCTACTCAGATGACTCTGTCTCATCCATTTGTTCAACAAGTGGGCTTCTCAGTGGAGCTCTTACCACATGAGCCAGGTACTAGACTGGGCATGGGGTACATAGCGATGCCCAGGCAATATATGAAGTCCTGTTCTACTTAGAGCTTAGAATCTAGCTTGGAATCTAGCAGGGAAGGCAGACAAGTTTCTGGCAAATTTGACCAGAGCAATGAGTACAATGACGGGAAAGCACAGGCATCTGTGGTGCGAGAGAAGGGACCTGACCAGTTAGGGATAAGCTGCGTGCACTTAGCAAGGCCGGATTGGAACAAGGGTGGGAAGACTTCTAAGCAGAGGGAACAGCCACGCAAGGCTCGGAAGAGAGCCAGAACACAGAAGTACTTTCCTCTGTTGAGATGCTGGAGTGTATGAAGGGGAAGGTGGAGTGCCCAGTGATCTCAGGGATCAGGGCGGAAAAGGGGGAACCAGGGGCACTAATGTAGTTCCCAGTGGGAATGAAAAAGTCTCTGCACAGGGACGGGACCCAGCCCCACCCAAACCCAAGGCAGTCAGGGAGGAGGCCTCCGGGGTGCTCTCTCTGCTTATCCTCCTAGTTCTCTGCCCTGGGGTGAAAGGCTTGGCCCCAGTGGTGCGATGTGCTCACCCTTCTCGGACACAGGGCTTGCAGGGCAGGGCAGAGGTTGTGGAAAGGGGTGTGGAGCCCGATCTGGGCTTCCAGGTTTAAGTGTTACCAGGATGCTCCATCTCAGCCATAGGAGGTGCTCCCTGAGAGTGGTGAGGATGGTCAGGCTCTGCTTCCCCATACCCCACTGTCCTTTATGGGCTAAGGTGGGGTTGAGAGTAGCTTGATTCCAAAATTGAGAAATGAATAAGGAGAAGGGGGGAATAAAGAGGCCTCTGATTCCCTGAGTTTTTTGCAAGACAAAGACAAAGTGGGACTGAGCCTCTGACCATGGTTTCCTGTGGGGACACAGTGGACCTAGGTCAGGGTCCCAATCGGCAGTGCCTACTGCCCTCAGACTCCTCTCCATCTGTAGCCAAGGCCTATGCAGGGCCAGCCTCCCTCCCTTGAACCAATAGTAACAGCCACTGCCCTGGGCTTCTTGCTTTTCCTCTCTTGCCTTTTCCCAGCCTCTTACTACAGCAGGGTTTTTAAAACCTTTCAGTGGTTACGAACCCGCAGGTAAAGCCCAAGCTCTGGACTGAGTCCTGCAAGGCCCTGTAGAATGAATCCAACCAGGAGGGATAATGTCTGCTTATTCACCTGAGTCTCCAGCACCTGGCACAGTGAGAGTTTGCTGGAAGGATGAATGATGCCTAGTCTGGCTTCTGTCAACCTCTCTGGATGCATTTGCCTTCATATCTCCCCATGTGCTCTACACCTATGTGTTCCTTCAATTCCCAGAGGACCTCTATGGCACCCAGATCTGTGAGGACCCTGGACATTCAGAGGAAAATCAGGTTTCATGTTCTTGTCCCTGAAGAAATTCATGGAGCCATTGTGTTCCTCACCAAAAAAAAAAACCTGGACAACACCAAGATGAACCTCAAAAACATGTTGAGTGAAATAAACCAAACATAAATAATAAATACTGTGTGACTCAATTGATAAGGTCAAGAGCAGGCAAACGTGATCTATAGACGTTAGAAATCAGAATAGTAGTTGCTTCTGGGGAATAGGATTGACTGAAGATGGGCAAAAGGCAACTTTCTGGGACTGTAGCAATGCTTGGGTCTTTATCTACATTAATGGATGAGTACCTCTGTTGAAATGCATTGAGCTGTATGTACAGTTAAGTCTGTACATGTTAGTGAATGTAAGTTATACTTCAATAAAGTAATGTTAGCATAGAAAGCATAATGTTCACATGAATATAGCAACGACAAAAACCCTTAGTTTATGGATTAAAAAGACATAACCAAACATAACCAAAGAGAGGATTAGGTAACTGGAAGATAGAGCTGAGGACATTGTTTTGCATCACAAAGACACAAAGAATGGAAAATAGGGAAGAGAGGTTAAAAGACTTAGAGGACAGCGTGAAAAGGTCCAGCATACTTATAATCAGAGTCCCCAAATGAAAGAACATGAAGACTGGAGGTAAAAGAATATTTGAAGAGATACTGGCTGAGAAATTTCCAAAACTGATGAAAGATGCAAATTTATAGACAGAGAAAATAAAACACACAGAATAAATAAAAGGAATCCATACCTATATACTTTGTAATAGAACTACAAAACACCAATGATATCTTAAAAGCAGGGAGAAAAAACAAATCACCTACAAGGGAATGACAGACTGGGCAGACTTCTTCACAACTAATATTGCACTTATGCCTACACTGTCCCAGGTACTAAGAACACAAGGATGAATAAGATGGATCCAGTCCCTACTGTGTGGAGCCCACAGTGTATCACAGACAACAGATGTGGGAAACAATTATAGTGACGAACTGGCCTGGAGACAAGAGAATTGGCAAGAAAACCGTACAGGAAGAACTGTGAACTATGGAGATTTTCCCATCAATGCTGGAATATACCGTGTGTTTACCAAGATGGGGTGGGCTTTTCCCTCCAAGGGATTCTGGGGACAGCAACTGCTACTCTCACACATTCTTCCTTAGGGCAGAAGGGGACAGGCCAGATGTCCTAAGACAGGTGGCTTCCTCCCTGGGACCCCCTGAGGAAAAGGGACAGCGTAGGCTCCTCTTCTGAGCCTTCTTCAAGGTCCTTAAAGGTCCCTGGCGCCACAGACCAAGTAGCAGTGTACAGGGCTCTGGGGTCAGCAAAGGCTACATGGGAGAGGGATGTTATGCCAGATGAGGCCAGGAAGTGTCAGTGAGTGGGGGGTGGGGGTGCCCTGAGGCATGGAGCGCTGCTGCCCTTGTCACCAAGACCAGGCACCAAGCTGGGATGGGGCTGAGGAGTCAATTGGGGGCTCTGCCAACTTCCCCCCCCCAAAAAACAATCACACACAAGATCTACCACATGTTCTACCCTGGGAAGCTCCTCAAAAGATCCTTTTCAGGGCAGCACATTGGACCAGAGTTCAGAGCTTGGAAAGGACACTGGTTTGGTTCTTGGACTCTCTCTAGGCTGGGGGCTGACTTCTGCACCACCATCAACACCTCTCTGCCCTGGCTGCTTTCCAAAGGCACCACCCTGCCTTCCTCCACTAGAGAGCTCTGGAAAGGGCACTCCAGGAAGCTCTCTCCCCTACTAGGGGACAGGGACTATGTCCTGTTAAGCCTTATATTCCCCATGCCACAGCAGGACACCTGTCTTGCCAATGGGTTTCAGCCCCGGGCAAGTTCACTATGGATTCAATGTGACCAAAGAAATGACCATACAACGTTCTTGGGGTGAAAGGGTCATACCCAACTTTATTTTCACAGTGGCAGATTAATCAGTAAAATCCTGTCCACTCAGAGCGAGTCTGCACGCGACAAGCCGGTCTCTACCTCTGGGCCTCTCTGTCCCCACAGCCGTCCTCTGGGCCTCTGTCCTCGGCGCTGCCACCATTCCAGCCTCTGCTCTCCTGCAAGCCGTGCCGCCATGTCACCCGGATCACTGGGCGGAGCTCTTTACATAGAGTCCATAGCATATTGCCCAAACGTGTAGTGAGTGAGCCAACCACTACAGGTGAGAATCCTGACCACGGGAACTTTCATTTTATCCACAACATCTCTGTCAGGTTATTCATTGAAGGGGTGGGGCTCTGGTTGAGAGATGGAGGGTTTGGCGAGAGGGTCACGGAGGGCAGGACACAGAGAAGGGCGTCTGGGGTAGGGAGAAGAGTTCTTTGGAGTAGGCTGGAAAGAGTGTGAAGGTGGCGAAAGGATGGGAGGGGAAGGAGAGCAAAGCACAGAGGAAAGGAGGGGCCGCCAGCCTCGCTCGCAGTCCCCGCCTGGTCCCCTCAGGGGACTGCGGGCACGCCCCAGGCCAGTCCCGGGCCAGCTGCCAGGTCCCGCCCTCTGGGGCCTCAGGTCCCGCCCTTCTCTGGGTTAGTCCTGGCAGCGCCGGAGGCTCCGTAAGCCGCCGCTTCCGCCTTCGCCAGGTGAGGGTCAGAGAAGAGGGGCGCTGGGGCTGGCGGAGCAGCTGTCGCCCGGGGTGCCCACGTGGGTGCTGAGCTTGCCCGCTTCCCCTCCCCTGGTCCTTCCCTTGCGAGGCCGCTTTGCCTCCTGTCCCCCTTCGCCTTGCATTCCCTTTCTCACCTTGCCAGCTGTCTGGGAGCCCCTGGGTCCTCCCCCTTCCCCACTCACTCCTAATTCCTGGCCCTTTTCCGGGTTTCCATCTGGGCTCAGCCTGGGATCCTCCCTTCCTCCCGGCTTGCCTAAAGTGGAGGAGGGAGGGTCCAGCTATGAGTAAGGGAGAGTGTGTGCCGGAAGCTAGCACCCGAGCACCTAGAGCCTTATTTGATGAAGATCGGTGGAGCTGCCTTAAAGCCACATTGGATTGAGTGACCCAGGTGTGCCGTCAGGGCTCTCTACCCGGAGCTGAGCTCAGGTGGGTGTGGAAGGGACTGTGCACCTGGTAGCCTAGGTGGCTCTGCGCTTAGCTTACACCTGAGCTCAGCGTGGCCTGCACTTAACCGCCCATCACAGATGCCTGGGGTGTAGAAGAGGCAATGACTCGGGGCGTCTCTGGGCTGAGGGGGCAGTATTGCTTGCATAACTCAGGTACATGTGGACACTGTACCTTGCTGTCTTGTGAGTGTTTATGTGGACCTCGGTGTCTCAGACATGTGGGGCAGTGTATTTTGGAGCCATGTCTCAAATACATGTATGTGAGAGGGTATGTGGCAGTATGGCTGGATGTTTCACGGCAGCACACTGGAATGTCTCAGATTGAGAGGATGTGAATCTGGGTGCCTCGGGCATCTTTTGTAGCCTATCTGTTGGTCTCAGTGTGTGTGTGTGTGCAGTCGCATATTTGGGTGTGGGAGGCAGTGTACCTTTGCGTGTGTGTGTGTGTTTGTACCTGTTTGTCTGAGGGATGGTGTGGTTAGTGTATCTGGGCATCTCTGGTGCACATGAGACAGACCAAAATGTCTCATGTATGAGAAAGGGAGGTGTCTCAGGTGTGTATGAGTGAGTGTGTGTACTGGTGTGCGTCAGGGCAAAAGGGCAGTGTATCAGGGTGTCCTAGGTGGATAGGGGCAGTGTCCTATAATGTCTCAAGAGTGAGCAGGGCAACATACCTGAAGTTTGCAGAGTACTAAAATCTCAAGTGTGAGGAGGGCAGGTTTCTCAGTGATGAAGGAGGTATGCTGTGTAGGTCTCGAGGATGGGAAGCACTCTTCCTGGGATCTGTGTGTGAGTGGCAGGATTCCTGGCTCTCTCGGATGTGCTCCTCCCTCTGTATCTGAGTGCTTCTGATGGGATGAGGGTGGAACTGGCGACCGCATCTCTGGTGTCTGAGTGTCTCAGGGGCCTACCCTGGGCTGTGTGTCGGGAGGAAAGGGAATCATCCTTAGGGTTTTTCCCCCAGACATGCTCCCCGAGGTGGGCTCCCCGTGGCTGCTGCAGCTGCTCCGGGACATTCAGCTGGCCCAGTTTTACCGACCCATCCTTGAGGAGCTTAATGTTACTCTGCCAGAGCACTTCGACTTTGTAAGGCCTGAGGACCTGGATGGCATTGGCATGGGCCGGCCTGGTGAGGGACCCCTGAGGCCCTGTTCTCTCCTTCCCCAGCCTTTTCGTTGCTTACCCCACCCCAGCCCTCTTCTGCATCCTACCTTCCCTCATTTATATCACACCAGCCCTCTGATTCTGGCTTTCCCTAGCCCAGCGCAGACTGGCTGAAGCTCTGAAGAGGCACCGTTCTGGGCCAAAGTCTAAGAACTGGGTCTACAGGGTGTGTGTTTTGGGGTAGGGATGGGAGGCTTTAAGGGCCAGCTTAGGCCGGGGAATGGGATGGGCTAAGTGGCAGGGAGGGGTATACAGCATTCCACACACCTGATTGCCCACCCGTTTCAGATCCTTGGGAGTTTTGTCCCTGAGCAGAAGGCGACCACCCTGCCCTCCAACAGCCCTCTGTGCCTCCCTGAGCCAGACAGGGGACTCAAATGTCTGATCCCAGATGGTGCTGTGTGCAGAGGGGAGCTGCTGGGCTCTGGCTGCTTCGGTGTGGTGCACCGCGGGCTGTGGACACTGCCCAGCGGCAAGAGTGTGAGTGTCCAGGGAGTCTACTTCATTTTTGGGTACTAGGGCCACTGCCCCGTGTTCGGCCTGCCCTCTCTGTTCTAGCCCTGGTAGAGCGGTTGCCAAGGTGCCTGATAACGTTTTCCTCAACCTCTAGGTCCCAGTGGCTGTCAAGTCCCTCCGAGTGGGTCCTGAAGGCCCCGTGGGCACAGAGCTGGGGGACTTCCTGCGAGAGGTGTCCGTCATGATGAACTTGGAGCACCCACACGTGCTGTGTCTGCACGGCCTGGTGCTGGGCCAGCCTCTGCAGATGGTGAGCAGGCGCGACGCTGGCTCCCAGGGCAGCCGCGGGGCTCACGTGCCACAGGAAGGTGAGCAGGCACAGTCCCGAGGGGCCGAAGCACTGCTCAGCCGGCGCTTGTGCCCCTGTAGGTGATGGAGCTGGCGCCACTGGGCTCCCTGCACGCGCGCCTGACGGCCCCGGCGCCGACAACCCCGTTGCCCGTGGCCCTGCTCTGCCTCTTCCTGCGGCAGTTGGCGGCGGCCATGGCGTACCTGGGGGCCCGCGGGTTGGTGCACCGAGACCTCGCTACCCGCAACCTGCTGCTGGCTTCACCCCGCACGATCAAAGTGGCGGACTTCGGGCTGGTGCGGCCGCTGGGTGGCGCCCGAGGCCGCTACGTCATGGGCGGGCCGCGCCCCATCCCTTTTGCCTGGTGAGGGGCTTGGAGCACGGGGAGAGCTGGGCTTACCTGCAGGGCCCCGGCTAAGTAAGGGGCTGTGCGGAGCGGATTGGACCTCCGAGGGAGGCTGGGACAAGAGCGGCCTGGAAGGGTTGGGAAAGGACTTGAGAGGATGATGAAGCCCGGAAAGGACGTGCTCAGTGGCAGGTGGGAGCCCCAAGAGGCACACCTGCGGCTCCCTTCAGCTCCATTTCCGCAGGTGTGCTCCAGAGAGCCTGCGCCAGGGCGCCTTCTCTTCTGCCTCGGACGTGTGGATGTTTGGGGTGACGCTGTGGGAGATGTTCTCCAGGGGCGAGGAGCCCTGGGCCGGGATTCCACCATACCTCATCCTGCAGCGTCTGGAGAAGGACGGAGCCCGGCTGCCTAGGCCTCCCCTGTGCTCCAGGGCTCTCTATGCCCTTGCTTTGCGCTGCTGGGCCCCCCATCCTGCTGACCGGCCTAGCTTTTCCTACCTGGAGGGGCTGCTCCAAGAGGTGGGAGGCCCTGCCTGTCCAGATGCACTCAGTCTCTCTTCCCTCCATTCTCTCCCAGGGTTCAATGCACAAGACTAAGTAACAAATACCAACACTTCTGGGCTGGGGTCTGGGACTGGGTTCTGAACCGGCAGGACACTGAGAGACCTGGGGAGGCATCTTAGGGCTACATAAATACAGGCTGAAGGGCTGGAGGCTGGGGCTGAGCCAGAGAAGTGGGAGCAGTAGGTCGTGGGGGGAGGGGCATTGGACAACAGAGGAAAATTTCAGTGTACAAGGGGTAAATACCAGAAACTAAGTGCCAGAGTCACCTTAAGGGTGACCCACGGAGGGATTTGTAAGGCGTGGTAAACACCCAGAGCTGGCCCATGGAGGACCTGATCTGTGTAAGCTACTGTAAGTGCTTTACAGGTATCCTTACACACGTTCACTCACTTAGTCCTTGAGACAATCTGAAGAGGTCATCATTATCTCAGTTTTACAGATGGGGGCCTTAAGACACTGACAGTTTAGGTGACTTACCTGAAGTCACACAGTAAGTGGAGGAGTTGGGATTTGAACCAGTCAATCCGACTTAAGAGCTGTGTTCCCCAGTCACTATACCCTATCGTTAAAGAGGGCACCTGGGAGCTAGAGAAGAGTTTTGAGCAGGGGAGTTACAAGCCAGCTGTACATGTTATGACACTCTGGCTTGGTACAAGAATGGATTAAAGGAATGATACTGAAGATAGGAAGACCAGGTAGGCAACAATGGCCATGAAGCCGAGCCAGGTAAAGATGTATGGATGAGGGCTGAGGTAGTGGGGCTGAAGAGAAATGGAAAATTCCCAGAGGTGCTTGGGAGGCAGATATGATGTGCCTGGGTGTGGAGTAAAGGCCATGTGTGGGATATGTCTCTCCTTGGTCCCCCTAGGTAGAGACAGGGCCCCCTTGTTGTTCCCTGACTCCTGGGCTGTGTCCAGCTTGGCATGGAATCCAGGTCTGCCTCCCCAACTGGATTACATTTAGGGGACAGGGACAGTTCCACCCTGAGCCTAGGAGAGAGGCTATACCTTGTATGGATTTTATTGGCAGGTGTGTAAACAGAGAGGAGTCTCCTTTCTTCCCTGTTCCCATGGTATTACCCTTCTGACTCAGGCCACAAGCCCAGCCACCCTTTCCTCTACAGGCCTGGCCTCCTGAGGGACGTTGTTTGAGGGATGTCACAGAGCCAGGTGCTCTGAGGATGGAGCCTGGTGACCCCATCACGATCATCGAGGGCAGGTGAGGGCCTCCTACCTCCCACACACCCCCAGAAGGGGGCCTCCCTCCCAACCCTCATGACCCTGCTCCCCGTCTGCTTCTCTCCAGCTCCTTCAAACCTGATCCTTTGCCTTATCTCCTCTCCCCAATGGCCCTCCTCTCCACCACTGTCCTGGGCTCCCCACTGGAGCCACCAAAAGCCCTTAGAGCCCTTCGTGTTAGGGGGAAAAAGGTTTCCCTTCCTCCAGGCCGATGCCGCTCCATGGCACACAGCTTATGGGCACCCCCTCCCATGCTCTCATCCGCTTCACCAGCCTTCCTCCCACAGCCCCAATGCCACAACCTGGAAGGGCCAGAATGGTCGCACATTCAAAGTGGGCAGCTTCCCAGCCTCAGCAGTGACACTGGCAGACTTGAGAGGTTCACCAGCCACCCGTCCAGTACACAGAGGCTCCCCTGCCCAGGGAGAGCAACAACAGGGAAGCACAGATGGGTAAGGACCGGAAAGAGTCAGGGACACAGCTGGGCTGGGGGAACCAAACAAGTCTGACAAGTTCTCTGGAAGGAAGCTTTGGGAGGGGCCAGGTGAAGCCGAGAGCCTGGACTTGCCTCCCAACTAAAGCTGCCACTCTGGGTCTCAGCCTGCCTGGGGCCCCCAGAGAGTGTCTTTGGGAGAGGACGGTGATATGTGGGGTAGGGGGTGGGTGTGGAGAATGAATTGGATCACTCTCCAACAGGGACAGAGCAAAGGCAACTCTCCGGGATCTACCTCCAGCACGGGGCCAGAAAAAGAACATGCCCCTGCAGAGGATGAAAGGTGGGTGTGGTGGGGTGGGGACGGGGCCTCCAGGGTCTCTGAGGAGGTCAGACAATCCTCTAATTCTACTCCTGCTCTGAATCCATGCCTCTGCATATATGATTTCCTTCCCCCACATCCTGACTACTAACATCCTAGCTGTGCCTCCAGATCCGCTCGTCCGAACACCCTGCCCTGCCCTCTCGGTTCTTTGGGTCCTCAGTTGCCTCTGCCTGGGTGTCTGTTCTGTACATCTGTCTTACTGTCCCACCTAACACAAGAACCACCTGGAGGACAGCACTGAGAATGACAAGAAGACAGAGCCTAGCATCTGGGTTTCCACTCTATTTGTTTCTTTCTCCATTGTACAGGCATTTCCAAGAGCCTGGAATCCATCCTGTCCCTGGGCCCACGCCCCACAGGGGGTGGTTCAAGCCCCCCTGAACTTCGACATGCCAGAGTTGTGCCCCAGGGAACCCCAGGCCTGCCACCCCGCCCTTCCTTTGCCTCCAGCTCTTCTCAGCCCAGCCAACCTCCCAAGGAGCAACCCCCATGGCCCAAAAGAGAACCTCCCCACAATTACCCCATGGGAGCGCCTGGAGCCAGCAAAGTCACTGTCCTCCCTGGAGGCCTCTTGCCTGACCCTGAGTTGCAGAGGAGGATTATGGAGGTGAAGTATCTCTGCAGTAGCCTGGTGCCCAGTGGGGGCTATAGACTGGGGAAGTGGCTTAAGCAAGGCTTTGTTCCCACAGGTGGAACTAAGCGTGCATGGGGTCACCCACCAGGAGTGCCAGGCAGCACTAAGGGCCACCAGGGGAGATGTGGTTTGTGCCATCCAGAACCTCAAGGTAAAGCTAGGCTCTTCTCTCGGGTTTCCGCCTCCTCTGCCCTTGCCCTCTAGCAGTCAGCTGCCTGCCTTCCTGCCTCCACAGGTCGACCAGCTCTTCCACCTGAGTAGCCGGTCCAGAGCTGACTGTAGGCGCATCCTCGAGTATTACCAATGGGACCTCTCAGCTGCCAGTCGCTATGTCCTGACCCGGCCCTGAGCTCTTCTACCTTGGGCATGGACCAAGGGCCTGGCCATGCGGGACCAAGCAGAACCAGAACATGTTCCTGTTGGGGAAGACTTTTCCAACTGGGGAGATCCTGCTGTAGGCAGGGCCAGGGGAAGCCCAGGGTCAGGCAGTGTCTCCTCTTCCCCTGCCTCTTGTCCTCCCTCGGCTGGGCCATAGAAATACTAGTTCACTCTGCCACCACATTCCCAACCAAGAGGAGGACTAGGAGGAACAGAGCTGCCACACATTGTACCCACAGAAAGCTTCTACTTATTACAGAGGACCATCATGTGGCCATACTCCATGGGAATGGCTGTCCTGACCTGCCATCAGCAACCACAGCGGACTCTGGGGGAGCAGCCAGCCATCTTGGATGATGGAAGCAGCCCTGGCAACTTGGGGCATGTGGTCCGAGCTGCCTTGGCTTGGCCCAGGGCAGCCATAGGCAATGAAAGATGTTCTCTTGGACTGAAGGACATTTGATCCTGGCAGCATGGATTATGAGATGGGCCAGCCCCTGCCCAGTCCAGCTGTTGGATTTCCCTTTGTTTCTTCCCACACCACTTCCTTCTACCCTCTCCCATTACATACATCTTCTAATGTCCAAAAAATTACAAAGTTTATATGAATATAACATACAAAGACACAGTTTCCTTCCTAAGGCAAGGAAAGGAAGCAGGGTGTGTTGGGGGGGGTTAAATAAGGCACAGGAAGTCGCAGCAGGCACTGGCTGTGGGCAGGGCCCAAGGGGAGAGGAGGTTGGCACTAGGGCCTTGGCCCTACAGCTGTTGGTGGGGAGGGGGGTTCCCTCGGAGTGCCATGGCCTGGCCGAGCTGATGGGGGGAAGGGAGCCATGTCTGTCAGTTTTGGTGCTGCTTACCTCTCCCTACGTCAGCTCTGTCATAAGGCCCCAGAGTCCTGGGTTCTAAAGGCCTCATTTGGAGCAGAGGCCCTGCCTGGCAGGGGTGGAAGGAAGTGGGAGGGAAAGTCTAAAAGCTGATAGACCTGTGTGCTGAGCATTTGCCGGAGACAGTGGTGGGAGGTAGCAGGGGAAGGGCTCTCATTCATACCCTTCTGTGGGGGCCACAGGTGGAGGCGGCCAGGGGATTAGGGCAGGGATGGGGCACCATGGCCCCCTCTGAGGCATCCCTGTCTGTCATGTGCAGTGTACATGGAGGAAGGGGGCTGCTTCTGAGGAGGGGCTAGGCCAGGGCAGGTGACCATCTTGAATTCTGGTTGAGCTGATGGTCTCTTCTCCTTGAGGTGGTCTCTAACTGGTGATAGCAGAAGGCCCAGCACCTCCTCGCTTCTCAAAGAACATGTAGTCCTAAGGGGTAGGCACTGTCAACAGATCTGGCTGGGCAGGCCTGGCTCAGCGATCACAGCCCAGGTCTAGAACTGCAGCCCCCCCCATAAAGCCTGCCCCTAACCCTCTCCTGGCAGGAGGCCAAAAAGCGCACAGTCTCCCATAAGAGCCCAAAGTATCAGGAGGGAAGTGGGGGCAGCCGATTCTCGACTCACAATGAGAAAGGTGGCTCCCAGCAGTACAGCCTTCACCCTGACATCCAGATCCAGCGGGAACTGCAGGCCAAAGTCATCTGCATCCGTGAGAGCTTCTCGGAGCAGCCCCCCCCACTGCTTGCTGATTCGGCCCACACTGCGTGATTCATCTGGAGTCTTCACCTGTTAGGAGGGAGGAAGGACGGGCCCAACTGGGGATGCTGCAGTTGATCTCACCTGCCTCCAATCTCACGTCCACAGTCACCATGTATGAACAGTGCAGGCCCTGCCCTTAATGAACCCTCCCCACAACCCTAGGTTTCCAGGTGACATCTGGGGTGAGTCACCCTAGGTCACACTGAATATACAACAAAAATTAGAACTCATACTCAGATCTTGAAAAGCCATACTTGATAACTGAACATCAGTAGTGGGAGAAATGGAAGCACAATATAGTCTAATCTCCTTAATGTATGGCTGGCCGCTAGGTTTGTTTTGGTTACCAAAATCCCTGCCACCCACAGCTGGTGTAATTTGATTTGTGTCCTGCACAAAGTAGCTTGGTCAAGAGGGCAAGGGAGGCTGCTAAAATCCTGGCTGCCCTCTACCAGTCAGCCTAGCTACTCTAAGTCTGTATCTATGGCACCAAAGGGGTGCCATTACTCATATCAGCGAAGTAGGGAGGGCTCGTCCATGAGCATTACATGCAAGCCTCATCCAGACGGGATCCAAGCCCATCTACTGGCAGTGGGAGGCAACAGGAAGTGGCCTCTGAGGACTATGGTTTCCACTGGCTTCCCTGGGCTCAGCAGCAACAAGCCCTGCCAGTATGGGTGGTAAGGCACAGTGTCCCCCTGGTCCTTTTCCTGTGCTTGTTCTACAGTGACTAGAACTAGAGCGATTCCTTCTTCATCCTTCCCATCCCCTTCCCCGCTGTCCTACAGCTCTAGGGCACTTCCTGCAGGTCGGTCCCAGGGTGGGCAAGGCCCACCTGGCCTTATAGTCCCGAGACTGCAGCCCCAAAATGGACCATTCATAATCATGTAAAAGGAAGACTGGCCCTATGAGAACCCCACAGTCTACACATTCCCATCCAGAGGTCACTTGGTTATCTCTTTCCCAACCAGTTCCTATCACAGTAACTCCCCCCCAGCTACCAAGGTGACTCAATTTTTAAAAGTAACCTTAGGTTAAGATACCTCATCAGAAGCCTTGGAAAGTCTACTGGATTATACTTGTTATTTCTCCCTTATCTGCACAGGTAATTATCTCTACAGAACTCAAGGGTCTGTGAAGTGTCTTCGTTTTCTAGAAACAAAGGTACTTCCCAGGCCTCACTCTGAAACTGTCACCACTTGGGTTCTCCAGGCTCTAAGTTGGTAACAGGAACTCATGGTGAGAAGGATATCACCGAGATTCTGGGTTGGAGGAGCCATTTGCATTTCCAGGTTGGCAGGGCAAGTCACAGGATGTTAAATCAGTGCTTGCTCCAGCACCTGGGCTCAAACGCATGCACAGCAGCTACATGGGTCCAGCCCAAGTCAGAGTCAGTGCTCACACTTTACCCTAAATTCAGCCTGGCCTAGATTTTGCCCCCTCAGCACAGGGCTGCAGATAACTATCAAGCACTGATTGGTCCTTAAGATGAAATCCTTTGCCATACTTTTTCTGGAAATGTGGTAGGAGTCACGGTAGATTTAGATTGATGAGCTCAGGGTCTTGATCTTATTGCTGGCCATCCTGCCTCATGGAAGCTACCATCTTGGTTTAGGAAAGTCCCAGGAATCGCCCCTTATTCCCGATACCTCAAAGTTGGTGTCTGTGCCACAGCCACAGGTCCAGCAGGGCCCCACCACTCGCAGGACAGTATGGCGATCAGCATCCTGGATGGAGAACTTGGGGAGGAAGGGATGCCAGGTCTGTAGCACATGGCCAATGGTGATGCCAGGCGGAGACTGTACTTCCATCTGGACGAGGAGGCAGAAAGTGTCACTGCAGAGCTGGGGCACCTAGGCCCAAGCTCTCCCTGGCCCAGCTCTATCACCTGTCTCTCCTCACAGGACTTCCCATCCCGTTCACTAGCCCACCTGTCACCCCCCTCACTAGATCTCCCAACCCATTCCCACTCATCTCGGGTGCTGCCCCATCACTGATCCTCCCCATTATGGCCTGCCCCCTCCCCTCACTTCTCCGGGCCCCGTCCCTCCCCGCCCACCTCCTGGAGGCCACAAGGGCAACAGCTGCAGCCACAGTGGAGGGGGCGAAGCAGGCGCAGCACCTCTCGGTCCCCGGGGTCCACCACGCGGACACGCAGGGGCCGGCGGGCACCACAGCACAGACGTGCGCAGCAGTTGCTTTCCTCGGCTGCCTGACCCAGCAGCTGCCCGGCCCCCGAGCGCAGTTCGTACCGGTTACACATATCCCAGCCTAGAAGTGCTGCCAAGGGGTGACACACTGAGGCCCAAGAACAGGTGCCTGCCCCCAAACCTACTCTCTCTGCCCCCTTCAGGAGACCCAAAGTACTCCTTCTTCCACTCACTTTTCACTCGCTCAGCCTTCTGGTGAATCAAGATCTGATCAATCTGGGAAAAGAGTAGAGACCGTACCGACATCAGCTGGCCGGACTGGACGCCCACGTCTCCTCCCCGTCACTCCTCCTTCTTTGCTTTCCGCCCACTCACCTGCACCAGGAATTCGAGGCCAGAAGGCACCCCAGGCAGTGGCAAGAAGGAGGCAGCAGGTCCCGGGGGTGCCCCAGGGCCTGGCGAGGGGAAGACAACGAAGCCGGGGGCAGGGGCGGGCACATGGGCCTGCCCGGGCCCAGGATGCAGCGCTGGCTCCGGGTACCCAGCGGTCACAGGGTAGGCAGGTGGGGGCGAAGAGGCGTAGCCTTTGGGAAGCAAGTAGCCAGTCGGAGGACAGGGGTAGATTACAGAGGCCCTGCGGCCTCATCCCCTTACCCCTTAGCCCACGCGGCGCGAGGCTGCAGGGAAGATGGGGTGGGAAGGCACTGAGAAAGATGGGGCGGAGGAACAGGGCGGCGGCTCCGTGGGAGGCAGGGAGGAGCCCACGCTGCCAGTCTGAGCACATTCCCGGAGGATGTGTTCGACACCCGGCTCCCAAGTCCGTGGGGGGATAACGGAGACCCTCAGCCTTGGGCCCACTTACCTGCCATGGGGATGGGGCGAGAGTTAGGGCTATGGCGCTGTCGGAAAGGTTGATTCTAGAAGTGGAGGCAAGCTCGGAGACAGCCAGCCAGACAGAGAGACAGACACAAAGACGGACAGGCAAACGCGGAGAGGCAGCTGCGCCCGGCGCCGGCCCAGGTTCTCTTGGGCGGCGCCTCTGACTCGGGGAGAAACCGAAAGTGTCAGCGGGCAGGGAGGGGTACGTGGGACCCTGGATTCCCTCAGGGGCCCCAGAACCGCCCCCTCCCTTTGTTCTCCCATTCTCCGCG